>JAHPZR010041020.1:0-14855 GCA_019787425.1 Platygyra sinensis | reverse complement strand
CTCTCTAACGTCGTCAATGAGGCAACCCAGTTCTTGTTTTCTATCCAGATACGTTGGATTGTCCCATAGCCCGTTGTCCTTCAAGGTTTTCCAGTACCACTTATAGTCCGTACGCCTCTTCTTATGGTTTGTTAAACGCGCACTACATCTTCCCCTGGGTTTGAAATCAGAAGATGTTATGCAGGGAGCGCGAAGACAGAAATCACAGGTTGACTCGGCAACTTGCGGTGGCGCGGCTCTGCTGGACTCGTCGCAGATAGCGGCAACGGCTTCGTTTCTTCTTGGAAAGAGACGAACAGGTACTGGCCGCGGCGGTTCTTCGTCGCTAGGAACGGCGAAGCGCTTCCTCGCTGTAAAAGAAAACATCCGTATTTTAGAATAATAAATCGGAATGAAGTTACCCTTCAGAACAGGCGCATTTTTTTTTTTTTGGCGTGGCTAGATGGAAGTGAACAGGGCAAACCAAGGGTGAGTACGGTGAGTAATTTAAAAAAAATTGGCTGCGATGATCCCACAGAGAAATCAACGTCTACGAAGGGAAATGTTCTCGTCTGCATATATTGAAATATTCACTTGATCATATTTAGGTTATATATGTATAAAGGAGGTTATTTGCAGATTTTTAGAGAGCTCAATAGTAAACTAGAGCGTGATAATATGTATATCAGTGCGTCAAAGCAATGACAATTGAACTGGCAACCATAATAGCCATATCTTTAGAAGCAGAAATTCCCAGTGCTCTACATGGACTGATACGATTCCACTTTGATTGCTTTAGGTTCGCCGGAAGCTAGATGATGTAACCTTCGACACCGGGGAATCAAGTTACATTTGCTTTCACTAAGAAAAAGCGCGCAATTCGAAAACGTTCCCTCTCTGTAAACGGTGCGGTTATACCAAATTATTTTGAACCAAATTTTTTATTTTCTCACTGGATGAAGTCTTTCCTGCAGTCGAGATTGCAATCCTTTTCGCGAAGCCGAGTTTTTGAAGGAGAGATAAGTTGTAAATCCAACGTTGATTGTTCGAACTATGGTCGACTATAGTCTACTAACCGTTTCCACTTTGGATGGGTCGTACGGACACAATCTCACAGGCCAGCTCTTGTTCTTGAAGGAGACGTATAACTTCATCCTTTTTGTTTTCGTAAATCTCGAGAGTTAACTACGAAAAAAAAAGGCCACAAAAGCACTCGTGAAATAAAGTTCTAGTGGCTAACAACAATACAGAGAGAATCGATGTAGCAAAGACAGATATGTACTTACCCGTACGCGATTTTCGTTTGTAATGCCAGCTCCACCTAACATTGTACAAACCTTTTGTCCACGCCCCAGGTATTTCAGATTTGAGATTAAAAAATTAGTTTCGGAATGACGGCCTTTATTGGTCTTTGTAAGCCCTGTGCGAAGTTATAGCAGATATAAGAGACTGGTGTGTAGCGCGACCCGGAGATGTTGACAGCTCCGTGTCTAAAACTAAATGACTGACTGCTCGCCCAGTCCAAGGTTCCTTACATAGCGCGGGTCCTTGTTTAAGGTAATTCCTCGGAAATAAAACAGACAATAGATTTTCGTTCAAACTTTGTCCACTGAATAGTCATCATATGAGAACTTCAATTTTGAAATAAAAAAGGGAGGTGCCCATGCTCATTAAGGAGCACTGAGGCATTGGAAATGCCCCATTTTATCATTATTTAATGTTTATTAGAAGAACACATTCCCAGTAATAATTGTAAATTTTTGTGACCGAGACTTATGAGAACATCCATTAAACTAGTCAATACGCTGTGTCGGACACAAACATTTTAAGTTTGAATTAGACAGAAAGCTGAATCCTTGATTACAATTTGAACCAAATTTCTTGACATGGTTACCAAACGGAAAATAGAAAAGACCACAATGTATCTGCTATTTTCCTTATTTATTCAATTTTCAGCAATACAAAATCAGATTAGTTTTTTCTCAAGCAAAGTTTATGGTAAGTTGATTACAATGACTGAAAAAAAAGGTTGGAGTGCCCGTGCTCGTTGGTGAGCTATAGCCATTTTTCAGCTGTCAGAGCTCAATATCAAGGGAAATCCGCCATGTTCTCAAAGTTTTGTAATTTACAAAGTTTGGCTAATGTGACGGAAAGAGTATGCTTTGTTGCACCAGACGCAACTGATTTAAGAAAACTAAAAAAATGGGGTTATTCTTGGATCGCGTTCTTGAAAAAGTTCGTTTGTATCGTTAGAAATTCTTCGTTCCAATTTTCTCTCCCTAACTTCTCTTTTTCGCCATATTGATGATGCTCCCGTTATCGATGGCCGATCGACTTTATAAAACTTTGACACCTATCGACGGCTTTGACCATGTAGACTATGAGCCCTACAACTAAAGAATGCAGGGCCAGAATCAAGGTCACTTCGTGTAGCGGCTCGTTTGGCTCGACGTCGGTAGTGGATAATGAACGAGAAATAATTTTTATGACGTTAGTCTTGGGTTAATATATTAAGCGGCTCTTTCGGCTCGGTAGTAAATAAAAGAACGAAGACCGAGCCATATGAGCTGGCTCGTTTGGTTGATGATTAAAAGTGGCCCTGTATTCTCCAATTTAGCCCAGGGCGGCCACTCGTAAACCCCTTCATTAAACATTTGCGCACTTAAGGAAGGATTGAGTGTAAACATATTTGTTTGCTTACAAGATGAGTCAGTAGTCAGAGCCTGTCCAATATATACACTCAAAGTGTGTCGAGTCGTCTCTATGTATAGACACGTCGTCTTGGCAAAAGTCATGTCGTGAAATTCATGAAGTCATCCTTACCGGAAGTTGACAAACCCTACAGGAAGTCTGACTACAGTCACCGGAAATGGTCATACCGCGTGAAAGGGGGGTGGAAATGTCGTCGAGTCGTCACGACTCGACACGAGTTGACACGACTCGTTACTGCTAGAAGTCGACTCAACTTTATGGCTAGAAACGCGCTTGCAGACAAAGGAAATAAAACAAGAAGCCATGCAATGTATACCTCGTTCTGTAAACTTGTGCAGACAAGTGATACGTTTTAACGAAACGCGTGTGCAGGAAACAAAACTGTGCATCCAAACAAAATGCCATACAACGTAAACTTCGTTCCGTAAACTTGCACTCGTTCCTGCACAAGGGACACGTTTTAAATAAACGCGCGTACAGGAAACAAAACTGTGCATCCAAACAAGAAGCCGTGTAGTGTATTCTTCGTTCTTAAACGTCTGCAGACGAGTGATACTTTTTAAGCGAAACACCCGCGTCCATAAATCAAACCACAAACGCACACAACGAAAAGCATGTGCAGACAAAATTAAGTTTTAAACTACGCATGCAAATAAAACAAGATCGGAACCCACGCACGCAATGCATACTTCGTTCTATAAACTTCTTTAGACAAGTTATTATACGTTTTAGCAGCGAAACGCGTGTGCAAGAAACGAAGCTAAGGATCCATTCGAGACAAGAAGCCATGCAATATATACTTCGTTCTTCAAACTTTTGCAGAAGCAATTACTCCTTCAACTTCCGGTAGGTTAAGTCACTACAAAGTTACATGTAGCTTCCGGTAAGACGAGTCGACAACAAAATTACACGACTCGACTCACTTTGGGTGTATTGGACAAGGAGGAAAGCAGCGCTGTTTAAAACACAGATAATTCGTTGAATGTGTCCTAAAGACTTTTGTCCACGATTGTCTGATTTTCCCGTTTCTTGGAAAATGCACAATTAGATTAGAAAGGCAATTCTAATCAGTAGTTTTCACAAGGCTTTTCCGTATTTGTGATTGGTTTTGGACCCACAGGGAAAGGTTTTGATCTCAAATAATATAGATACTTTTGTATATGATGCCCACGACCGTGGCGTCGCTTGATTTGAATACATAGCGAATTGTTTACATTGTAATGTACAGTTGTGCAGATACTCAAATATTCAAACTACAAATTTGGTATTTAAGTCAATCATAGTGATCACTTTAACAGTTCTTACAGCGCGTTACAGGGAGTAAGAAGATACTGAGGCGCTATACTCTTCGGTGAGTGACTTCAGCATTCATCACAGAACTCAAGGGCGAAAGACAGTTTTAATTCAATTTCTTCAAAGTATCAACTATGAAAACCATAAATATTTTTCAACACGAGCTTTATGGCACTTTTTCAAAACTATTTCCCTCAAGTCTCGTCAGAACACGCTGATAAGGAATACAACAATACTCACTCTATTCAGTGTGGAAGAGCTGACTTTAAAACAGTCAATCATTAAAAAGTGAGTACCGTGTTTGCAGAAGTTTTTTTTCCAGCAATAAAGGTGTAGGAAGACCGATTGCCAATTACAGTTCACTTTAACATTTTTTAAATGTGAGCTTCTGGAAATAAGAAGGCAGAATTTAAGGTTTTATAGTGGGTACTGTTGCTGAGTGCTATTACGTTTTGCATTTAAAAAATGACCAACTCATTGTGCATAACACTAAGAAATGTCACTAAATATGATTTCGTAGACAAAAAAAACAAAATGACTTCCAATAGCTGGAAACAACTTTCTAATATCTAGTTCGGTACACTTTGGACTAAATTGTAGTTTGCGATGCCTACCCATGTCATTACATGTATCATCTATTCGTCATGTTCATGTTACAAGTTGTTTAGAGATTTGACATTTCCGAATGTATTACCGGGGTAAAAACGTCATGTTTTTCTTTAAAAAACCTTGTTTGTTCTTGTTGTATACACCATGCCGAGGGGGTGGAGGGTTGGGGGGGTTACTCCCTTATTAGGGCTATACGGGGACGTGCCGCTGGGTAGGGTATGGTTTTTTGGCCTCGCTGTTTTAAACAGGGTATACAATTTGACTTGCCTCTGTCATAAACAGGTAAAAAACCTGTCCTTAACAGGATATGGTATTAGGAGCCGAGAGACTTTAACCCAGACTTCGAGCAGTCTCTTTCTTTTCTTAGCCTGCGACCCGGAGCCTACGAGAAGTTGAAAGAGCATGGGATCGAGCGGCGGACAAGCGACGCGTTTCTTTTTCTGATTTGCATAATGTCCACTGAGTAAACTGACTGTTAACCGGACATTACAATGTCATCAATCAACATCAAATCATTTTCTGGACAAGGAAGCTATTGTTGTGGGTATCTTAATTTAAATTAAAATATAGATAGGACCCTGCGGGTGCTCTGATTGGTCAAAAACCTATGTTTTATCAGAATATAAAATAAACATGGAAAGAGCGTGTTTTATTGTTTTGCGCTCGTAAAATCTATATTTTAAAGCAAATGAAGAAGCCTTAGCCGGGTATTTCACTGTGATAAAACACTCCGGTCATTTGAGAACACTCGAGAAATGTAGAAAACACTCGCCTGCGGCTCGTGTTTTCTACATTTACCTCGTGTTCTCAAATGATTATCGTGTTTTATCATAGTGTAAAACACGGCTTAGGCTTCCTTATTTGTTAAATATTTTTCCACTAAGCAGTACGTATTATAACATGCGCGCATTGACAGAACGGATCGTACCGGTAGGTCTAGTTTCTTTGTCTTGGATAACGCGATAAAAGAAAGATGCCACTGTGTCGCACAGGCATCAGGGATCCCTCTGGTATATATATTGTATAGGAATATTTTTCTCTGTAAAGTGGGTTTTAATGATTGGTTTAAAACAGGGTCTTGAAATGGAGGCTGTTGTCCTACACAGGGTAGGGTTTTTAGCGTATTTTTGTCCTATACAGGGTCAGGAATTCAAATCTGAAATACCTGGGGCGTGGACAAAAGGTTTGTACAATGTTAGGTGGAGCTGGCATTACAAACGAAAATCGCGTACGGGTAAGTACATATCTGTCTTTGCTACATCGATTCTCTCTGTATTGTTGTTAGCCACTAGAACTTTATTTCACGAGTGCTTTTGTGGCCTTTTTTTTTCGTAGTTAACTCTCGAGATTTACGAAAACAAAAAGGATGAAGTTATACGTCTCCTTCAAGAACAAGAGCTGGCCTGTGAGATTGTGTCCGTACGACCCATCCAAAGTGGAAACGGTTAGTAGACTATAGTCGACCATAGTTCGAACAATCAACGTTGGATTTACAACTTATCTCTCCTTCAAAAACTCGGCTTCGCGAAAAGGATTGCAATCTCGACTGCAGGAAAGACTTCATCCAGTGAGAAAATAAAAAATTTGGTTCAAAATAATTTGGTATAACCGCACCGTTTACAGAGAGGGAACGTTTTCGAATTGCGCGCTTTTTCTTAGTGAAAGCAAATGTAACTTGATTCCCCGGTGTCGAAGGTTACATCATCTAGCTTCCGGCGAACCTAAAGCAATCAAAGTGGAATCGTATCAGTCCATGTAGAGCACTGGGAATTTCTGCTTCTAAAGATATGGCTATTATGGTTGCCAGTTCAATTGTCATTGCTTTGACGCACTGATATACATATTATCACGCTCTAGTTTACTATTGAGCTCTCTAAAAATCTGCAAATAACCTCCTTTATACATATATAACCTAAATATGATCAAGTGAATATTTCAATATATGCAGACGAGAACATTTCCCTTCGTAGACGTTGATTTCTCTGTGGGATCATCGCAGCCAATTTTTTTTAAATTACTCACCGTACTCACCCTTGGTTTGCCCTGTTCACTTCCATCTAGCCACGCCAAAAAAAAAAAAAATGCGCCTGTTCTGAAGGGTAACTTCATTCCGATTTATTATTCTAAAATACGGATGTTTTCTTTTACAGCGAGGAAGCGCTTCGCCGTTCCTAGCGACGAAGAACCGCCGCGGCCAGTACCTGTTCGTCTCTTTCCAAGAAGAAACGAAGCCGTTGCCGCTATCTGCGACGAGTCCAGCAGAGCCGCGCCACCGCAAGTTGCCGAGTCAACCTGTGATTTCTGTCTTCGCGCTCCCTGCATAACATCTTCTGATTTCAAACCCAGGGGAAGATGTAGTGCGCGTTTAACAAACCATAAGAAGAGGCGTACGGACTATAAGTGGTACTGGAAAACCTTGAAGGACAACGGGCTATGGGACAATCCAACGTATCTGGATAGAAAACAAGAACTGGGTTGCCTCATTGACGACGTTAGAGAGGTTATGCCACATTGCGTGATAAAAGACGTTCGTGATAGGTGGCCTAGCCCCCCAACGACCCTTATCAGGGGCATCGTCGCTCGTGAAAAGCGAGTTTACCAGACATGGATAGACCTCAGAATTCTTTTTCAGCCCAATACCTCAACGAAGTTTAACAGTAGGTTTACATTTTGACGCATTTTTTTTTTTTAATTTTTTTTTTATTTATTTATTGCATTACACACAGCTATTAACTATTTACACAAGTTTCATTACAATACTATACTAATTAACTAAACATAATATACAGGACTACAGTATACAAACTATAATTCACTTCCACGATGACACACACTCATGAACAGTGTTCATAGCGAAGTGACACTAATTTGTAACTGACACGCTTATAAGTTATTCAGCTATCGTATTGTAATGAAACTTGTGTAAATAGTTAATAGCTGTGTGTAATGCAATAAATAAATAAAAAAAAAATTAAAAAAAAAAAATGCGTCAAAATGTAAACCTACTGTTAAACTTCGTTGAGGTATTGGGCTGAAAAAGAATTCTGAGGTCTATCCATGTCTGGTAAACTCGCTTTTCACGAGCGACGATGCCCCTGATAAGGGTCGTTGGGGGGCTAGGCCACCTATCACGAACGTCTTTTATCACGCAATGTGGCATAACCTCTCTAACGTCGTCAATGAGGCAACCCAGTTCTTGTTTTCTATCCAGATACGTTGGATTGTCCCATAGCCCGTTGTCCTTCAAGGTTTTCCAGTACCACTTATAGTCCGTACGCCTCTTCTTATGGTTTGTTAAACGCGCACTACATCTTCCCCTGGGTTTGAAATCAGAAGATGTTATGCAGGGAGCGCGAAGACAGAAATCACAGGTTGACTCGGCAACTTGCGGTGGCGCGGCTCTGCTGGACTCGTCGCAGATAGCGGCAACGGCTTCGTTTCTTCTTGGAAAGAGACGAACAGGTACTGGCCGCGGCGGTTCTTCGTCGCTAGGAACGGCGAAGCGCTTCCTCGCTGTAAAAGAAAACATCCGTATTTTAGAATAATAAATCGGAATGAAGTTACCCTTCAGAACAGGCGCATTTTTTTTTTTTTTGGCGTGGCTAGATGGAAGTGAACAGGGCAAACCAAGGGTGAGTACGGTGAGTAATTTAAAAAAAATTGGCTGCGATGATCCCACAGAGAAATCAACGTCTACGAAGGGAAATGTTCTCGTCTGCATATATTGAAATATTCACTTGATCATATTTAGGTTATATATGTATAAAGGAGGTTATTTGCAGATTTTTAGAGAGCTCAATAGTAAACTAGAGCGTGATAATATGTATATCAGTGCGTCAAAGCAATGACAATTGAACTGGCAACCATAATAGCCATATCTTTAGAAGCAGAAATTCCCAGTGCTCTACATGGACTGATACGATTCCACTTTGATTGCTTTAGGTTCGCCGGAAGCTAGATGATGTAACCTTCGACACCGGGGAATCAAGTTACATTTGCTTTCACTAAGAAAAAGCGCGCAATTCGAAAACGTTCCCTCTCTGTAAACGGTGCGGTTATACCAAATTATTTTGAACCAAATTTTTTATTTTCTCACTGGATGAAGTCTTTCCTGCAGTCGAGATTGCAATCCTTTTCGCGAAGCCGAGTTTTTGAAGGAGAGATAAGTTGTAAATCCAACGTTGATTGTTCGAACTATGGTCGACTATAGTCTACTAACCGTTTCCACTTTGGATGGGTCGTACGGACACAATCTCACAGGCCAGCTCTTGTTCTTGAAGGAGACGTATAACTTCATCCTTTTTGTTTTCGTAAATCTCGAGAGTTAACTACGAAAAAAAAAGGCCACAAAAGCACTCGTGAAATAAAGTTCTAGTGGCTAACAACAATACAGAGAGAATCGATGTAGCAAAGACAGATATGTACTTACCCGTACGCGATTTTCGTTTGTAATGCCAGCTCCACCTAACATTGTACAAACCTTTTGTCCACGCCCCAGGTATTTCAGATTTGAATTCCTGACCCTGTATAGGACAAAAATACGCTAAAAACCCTACCCTGTGTAGGACAACAGCCTCCATTTCAAGACCCTGTTTTAAACCAATCATTAAAACCCACTTTACAGAGAAAAATATTCCTATACAATATATATACCAGAGGGATCCCTGATGCCTGTGCGACACAGTGGCATCTTTCTTTTATCGCGTTATCCAAGACAAAGAAACTAGACCTACCGGTACGATCCGTTCTGTCAATGCGCGCATGTTATAATACGTACTGCTTAGTGGAAAAATATTTAACAAATAAGGAAGCCTAAGCCGTGTTTTACACTATGATAAAACACGATAATCATTTGAGAACACGAGGTAAATGTAGAAAACACGAGCCGCAGGCGAGTGTTTTCTACATTTCTCGAGTGTTCTCAAATGACCGGAGTGTTTTATCACAGTGAAATACCCGGCTAAGGCTTCTTCATTTGCTTTAAAATATAGATTTTACGAGCGCAAAACAATAAAACACGCTCTTTCCATGTTTATTTTATATTCTGATAAAACATAGGTTTTTGACCAATCAGAGCACCCGCAGGGTCCTATCTATATTTTAATTTAAATTAAGATACCCACAACAATAGCTTCCTTGTCCAGAAAATGATTTGATGTTGATTGATGACATTGTAATGTCCGGTTAACAGTCAGTTTACTCAGTGGACATTATGCAAATCAGAAAAAGAAACGCGTCGCTTGTCCGCCGCTCGATCCCATGCTCTTTCAACTTCTCGTAGGCTCCGGGTCGCAGGCTAAGAAAAGAAAGAGACTGCTCGAAGTCTGGGTTAAAGTCTCTCGGCTCCTAATACCATATCCTGTTAAGGACAGGTTTTTTACCTGTTTATGACAGAGGCAAGTCAAATTGTATACCCTGTTTAAAACAGCGAGGCCAAAAAACCATACCCTACCCAGCGGCACGTCCCCGTATAGCCCTAATAAGGGAGTAACCCCCCAACCCTCCACCCCCTCGGCATGGTGTATACAACAAGAACAAACAAGGTTTTTTAAAGAAAAACATGACGTTTTTACCCCGGTAATACATTCGGAAATGTCAAATCTCTAAACAACTTGTAACATGAACATGACGAATAGATGATACATGTAATGACATGGGTAGGCATCGCAAACTACAATTTAGTCCAAAGTGTACCGAACTAGATATTAGAAAGTTGTTTCCAGCTATTGGAAGTCATTTTGTTTTTTTTGTCTACGAAATCATATTTAGTGACATTTCTTAGTGTTATGCACAATGAGTTGGTCATTTTTTAAATGCAAAACGTAATAGCACTCAGCAACAGTACCCACTATAAAACCTTAAATTCTGCCTTCTTATTTCCAGAAGCTCACATTTAAAAAATGTTAAAGTGAACTGTAATTGGCAATCGGTCTTCCTACACCTTTATTGCTGGAAAAAAAACTTCTGCAAACACGGTACTCACTTTTTAATGATTGACTGTTTTAAAGTCAGCTCTTCCACACTGAATAGAGTGAGTATTGTTGTATTCCTTATCAGCGTGTTCTGACGAGACTTGAGGGAAATAGTTTTGAAAAAGTGCCATAAAGCTCGTGTTGAAAAATATTTATGGTTTTCATAGTTGATACTTTGAAGAAATTGAATTAAAACTGTCTTTCGCCCTTGAGTTCTGTGATGAATGCTGAAGTCACTCACCGAAGAGTATAGCGCCTCAGTATCTTCTTACTCCCTGTAACGCGCTGTAAGAACTGTTAAAGTGATCACTATGATTGACTTAAATACCAAATTTGTAGTTTGAATATTTGAGTATCTGCACAACTGTACATTACAATGTAAACAATTCGCTATGTATTCAAATCAAGCGACGCCACGGTCGTGGGCATCATATACAAAAGTATCTATATTATTTGAGATCAAAACCTTTCCCTGTGGGTCCAAAACCAATCACAAATACGGAAAAGCCTTGTGAAAACTACTGATTAGAATTGCCTTTCTAATCTAATTGTGCATTTTCCAAGAAACGGGAAAATCAGACAATCGTGGACAAAAGTCTTTAGGACACATTCAACGAATTATCTGTGTTTTAAACAGCGCTGCTTTCCTCCTTGTCCAATACACCCAAAGTGAGTCGAGTCGTGTAATTTTGTTGTCGACTCGTCTTACCGGAAGCTACATGTAACTTTGTAGTGACTTAACCTACCGGAAGTTGAAGGAGTAATTGCTTCTGCAAAAGTTTGAAGAACGAAGTATATATTGCATGGCTTCTTGTCTCGAATGGATCCTTAGCTTCGTTTCTTGCACACGCGTTTCGCTGCTAAAACGTATAATAACTTGTCTAAAGAAGTTTATAGAACGAAGTATGCATTGCGTGCGTGGGTTCCGATCTTGTTTTATTTGCATGCGTAGTTTAAAACTTAATTTTGTCTGCACATGCTTTTCGTTGTGTGCGTTTGTGGTTTGATTTATGGACGCGGGTGTTTCGCTTAAAAAGTATCACTCGTCTGCAGACGTTTAAGAACGAAGAATACACTACACGGCTTCTTGTTTGGATGCACAGTTTTGTTTCCTGTACGCGCGTTTATTTAAAACGTGTCCCTTGTGCAGGAACGAGTGCAAGTTTACGGAACGAAGTTTACGTTGTATGGCATTTTGTTTGGATGCACAGTTTTGTTTCCTGCACACGCGTTTCGTTAAAACGTATCACTTGTCTGCACAAGTTTACAGAACGAGGTATACATTGCATGGCTTCTTGTTTTATTTCCTTTGTCTGCAAGCGCGTTTCTAGCCATAAAGTTGAGTCGACTTCTAGCAGTAACGAGTCGTGTCAACTCGTGTCGAGTCGTGACGACTCGACGACATTTCCACCCCCCTTTCACGCGGTATGACCATTTCCGGTGACTGTAGTCAGACTTCCTGTAGGGTTTGTCAACTTCCGGTAAGGATGACTTCATGAATTTCACGACATGACTTTTGCCAAGACGACGTGTCTATACATAGAGACGACTCGACACACTTTGAGTGTATATATTGGACAGGCTCTGACTACTGACTCATCTTGTAAGCAAACAAATATGTTTACACTCAATCCTTCCTTAAGTGCGCAAATGTTTAATGAAGGGGTTTACGAGTGGCCGCCCTGGGCTAAATTGGAGAATACAGGGCCACTTTTAATCATCAACCAAACGAGCCAGCTCATATGGCTCGGTCTTCGTTCTTTTATTTACTACCGAGCCGAAAGAGCCGCTTAATATATTAACCCAAGACTAACGTCATAAAAATTATTTCTCGTTCATTATCCACTACCGACGTCGAGCCAAACGAGCCGCTACACGAAGTGACCTTGATTCTGGCCCTGCATTCTTTAGTTGTAGGGCTCATAGTCTACATGGTCAAAGCCGTCGATAGGTGTCAAAGTTTTATAAAGTCGATCGGCCATCGATAACGGGAGCATCATCAATATGGCGAAAAAGAGAAGTTAGGGAGAGAAAATTGGAACGAAGAATTTCTAACGATACAAACGAACTTTTTCAAGAACGCGATCCAAGAATAACCCCATTTTTTTAGTTTTCTTAAATCAGTTGCGTCTGGTGCAACAAAGCATACTCTTTCCGTCACATTAGCCAAACTTTGTAAATTACAAAACTTTGAGAACATGGCGGATTTCCCTTGATATTGAGCTCTGACAGCTGAAAAATGGCTATAGCTCACCAACGAGCACGGGCACTCCAACCTTTTTTTTCAGTCATTGTAATCAACTTACCATAAACTTTGCTTGAGAAAAAACTAATCTGATTTTGTATTGCTGAAAATTGAATAAATAAGGAAAATAGCAGATACATTGTGGTCTTTTCTATTTTCCGTTTGGTAACCATGTCAAGAAATTTGGTTCAAATTGTAATCAAGGATTCAGCTTTCTGTCTAATTCAAACTTAAAATGTTTGTGTCCGACACAGCGTATTGACTAGTTTAATGGATGTTCTCATAAGTCTCGGTCACAAAAATTTACAATTATTACTGGGAATGTGTTCTTCTAATAAACATTAAATAATGATAAAATGGGGCATTTCCAATGCCTCAGTGCTCCTTAATGAGCATGGGCACCTCCCTTTTTTATTTCAAAATTGAAGTTCTCATATGATGACTATTCAGTGGACAAAGTTTGAACGAAAATCTATTGTCTGTTTTATTTCCGAGGAATTACCTTAAACAAGGACCCGCGCTATGTAAGGAACCTTGGACTGGGCGAGCAGTCAGTCATTTAGTTTTAGACACGGAGCTGTCAACATCTCCGGGTCGCGCTACACACCAGTCTCTTATATCTGCTATAACTTCGCACAGGGCTTACAAAGACCAATAAAGGCCGTCATTCCGAAACTAATTTTTTAATCTCAAATCTGAAATACCTGGGGCGTGGACAAAAGGTTTGTACAATGTTAGGTGGAGCTGGCATTACAAACGAAAATCGCGTACGGGTAAGTACATATCTGTCTTTGCTACATCGATTCTCTCTGTATTGTTGTTAGCCACTAGAACTTTATTTCACGAGTGCTTTTGTGGCCTTTTTTTTTCGTAGTTAACTCTCGAGATTTACGAAAACAAAAAGGATGAAGTTATACGTCTCCTTCAAGAACAAGAGCTGGCCTGTGAGATTGTGTCCGTACGACCCATCCAAAGTGGAAACGGTTAGTAGACTATAGTCGACCATAGTTCGAACAATCAACGTTGGATTTACAACTTATCTCTCCTTCAAAAACTCGGCTTCGCGAAAAGGATTGCAATCTCGACTGCAGGAAAGACTTCATCCAGTGAGAAAATAAAAAATTTGGTTCAAAATAATTTGGTATAACCGCACCGTTTACAGAGAGGGAACGTTTTCGAATTGCGCGCTTTTTCTTAGTGAAAGCAAATGTAACTTGATTCCCCGGTGTCGAAGGTTACATCATCTAGCTTCCGGCGAACCTAAAGCAATCAAAGTGGAATCGTATCAGTCCATGTAGAGCACTGGGAATTTCTGCTTCTAAAGATATGGCTATTATGGTTGCCAGTTCAATTGTCATTGCTTTGACGCACTGATATACATATTATCACGCTCTAGTTTACTATTGAGCTCTCTAAAAATCTGCAAATAACCTCCTTTATACATATATAACCTAAATATGATCAAGTGAATATTTCAATATATGCAGACGAGAACATTTCCCTTCGTAGACGTTGATTTCTCTGTGGGATCATCGCAGCCAATTTTTTTTAAATTACTCACCGTACTCACCCTTGGTTTGCCCTGTTCACTTCCATCTAGCCACGCCAAAAAAAAAAAAATGCGCCTGTTCTGAAGGGTAACTTCATTCCGATTTATTATTCTAAAATACGGATGTTTTCTTTTACAGCGAGGAAGCGCTTCGCCGTTCCTAGCGACGAAGAACCGCCGCGGCCAGTACCTGTTCGTCTCTTTCCAAGAAGAAACGAAGCCGTTGCCGCTATCTGCGACGAGTCCAGCAGAGCCGCGCCACCGCAAGTTGCCGAGTCAACCTGTGATTTCTGTCTTCGCGCTCCCTGCATAACATCTTCTGATTTCAAACCCAGGGGAAGATGTAGTGCGCGTTTAACAAACCATAAGAAGAGGCGTACGGACTATAAGTGGTACTGGAAAACCTTGAAGGACAACGGGCTATGGGACAATCCAACGTATCTGGATAGAAAACAAGAACTGGGTTGCCTCATTGACGACGTTAGAGAGGTTATGC
>JAHPZR010041018.1:5000-14559 GCA_019787425.1 Platygyra sinensis | reverse complement strand
GGGGTATTACGTGCCCTACTCTTTGCAATAACTGTGTGGTTTCTTAAACGTCATTTGGTAATGACCATCGCAAACCATGTAACTCTGAAGGTGCAGGAGACGGGGCCCACGGTTTAAGATAGTATATTCTTCTCAGACCTTAAAGGGGCTCAGTCACGTTTGAAAAGCTTAGCAAAACTTTTCAAATTCGTTGTTTGCAATCCGAGTCAATCTTCTCCATCCTTAACCATCCTTGTTCCTTTATGGTTTATTATCGTCTCTTTGATGTTTTTCTCTCTTAACAAAGTGCTATTTTTAGGTTTCCTTCAATTTAACGGTTATTTTTTTCGATGTTCAAAACTGTAACTCAAGATGCCGTCACTGAGCCCCTTTAATGTCAGTCCGGTCTGGGGCTCGAACCCTTGACCTCCCACACAGCAGTCTGGCGCTCTACCAACGGAGCTAAAGGGCGGTATAGTTTTTGTTTCTGTTAGCCGATCGGCTCTACGAAATGGACAGGAAAGAACCTGTTCTGACCTGTCGTAGTCAGGTGTTACAAGAGACTACGATCTCTTGATTGCTACTTGAAATCTCAGTTTCTGCTCGTTGTAAAGCAATAAAGTGATAAGCTCTTTCGAGCCACCCCCTATATCTTCACGACGGGGATGTGCATGCTGCCTGTTCTTACATAAACACACTCTACTCCGAATGCAGAGACTTCTGTTACAGTTACGTACAAGCAGGATGAATTCTTTTTTTGTTTTCCCACAATCTGTGGTTATATAGTCTCTTTTATTGGTGCACGTCCTCCAACAATTTTTATACTTTTCTTTTTTATTGTTTTTCTTTTGGTGTGTTAGGAATAAAGACCTCCGCAAAGGAGGGGGAGAGGTGCATGTCTAACTGGAGAAACTTCAGTACATCTAGTCTTTATGATCCTTTATCGATGGCAGTTATTTCAAAGTGAATGGCTGAAGGCAGTTCCTAATAGAAGTTAGAAAAATCAGTCGGCGTCGTGGTTCACGTGGTTCTCCAAAATGTACGCAGAGTTTGGTCATTTCACGTGGTTTTCCAGAGGACGGTTATGACTTGTACAAAGTAGAACGAGATCCGCATTGGGGATACATTGACAGAGGTCCGTTTTGCAGGTTTATAGCCTGCGTAGCAAGCATTCCCGTACAAAGAGCTTTTCAGTATTCGGGCCGCGCTTAAACTGGAGCGAGAGCAAAACTCAACGAAGCAGGAATTTTGCTCTCGCTCCAATTTACGCGCGGCCCCAGTTTACACGCGGCCAGAATGCGGAAAAGCTTTTCTTACAGGAACGCTTGCCGCGCAGGCTCAGTAGCAGGTGTATGGACCGAGCCGTAGGCGAGGTCGACAAACTTGCAAAAAAAAAAGAACACGACCAACATTCCCAACTACGGACCTAACATTTTCCACCAAATATGAAGGAATAAAGATTTCTACTTGAAAGCAACGAACTATTTTAATTTAGGTACGTTGGAAGAATCGGAAAACGGAGGCTTCGCTCTTAAAACGCATAAAATGTATTCCGTTGATCCCCCACCCCATGGGGGGTACTTCCAGAGAAGTTAGGTCGAGGTCTGCGGCTCACTTTCCAAACCCTTACCATATTTGTGATCTAAATCTGCGTTTTTTGGTACCCTATTTCTTACCTCGGGCCCGTTTCTCGAATCTCCCGGTAATAGGCCACGTTCGATATATCAATATTCTAACATGGCTCCGAGGCTTTCAGGTAAAAATTCTCAACCTCGTTCCTAGGGCCTTTTCCCTGGCTTGGGAGCGGGGCGGGGCCCGACCCCCAAGTCAGGGAAAAGGCCCGGGAACGAGGTTGCAAACTTCTATATTTGGTGTTGTTTTCTTTGTATTAAAGTCTCTTTTTGGGAATTGAGAGACAAAAGAAACTTGAAAAATTTGCCATTTTGACCCGAAAGCCTTGAAGTCATGCTTGAATATTGATATATCGAACGCGGCCTATTACCGGGCTCGTTAATAAATATGAAATAATTCATATTTGAACTGCGGTTGTAGATGAAAGTGAAGAGTGATTATCGCAGTAAATTTTCCAGTTTAAGCAATTGGAAAGAAGAAGCCTGAAAAAATCAAGGCATTTGGAGCGCTGTGTGGCTTCATAGCTCAGTTGGTAGAGCATCGCACCGGAATCGCGGAGATCACGGGACCGAATCCCGTTGAAGCCCTGATTTTTCAAGCTTCTTCTTTCCAATTGCTTAAATTGGAAAATTAACTGCGATGATCACTCTTCACTTTCAATGTATGAGCTTATTAGCTCTTTTGTCGCCCAGATGTCTGGCTGTTTTTAAAAGCTAAGATCTCCTTCAGGCAAAGAACTTATCAAAAACTTCACATATTTTACTCTGCACCATGGTTCACTAGCTCTTTAACTGAGCTGAGTCACTTTGTATATGTGTTGCATGCTTGATGCCTTCTCTACTGGCGGAAGTCGTATGCTAATAAAGTAAAGTATATGAGCGATGACTTTTAAAACGATAGCCCAATAATTGATGCTGGTAACTTTATATAGAATTATCTTGTAAACACAGTAGGAATCAAATTTAATTTTGATAAACCCAGAACCAAACCATGAATTAAAATGTCTTGAAATTCTACCTTTTGATCAATACTGGTAAAGTATTCAAGCAAAAAAGGGATTTACGTTCAAGCTTCACAGGGAAACGTTTTGTTAAAGGTACTCTACAAGTCTGCTAGGATAAAATGTACCGGCGTAATATGTAGAATATTTTGGAAAAAGATACTTGTTTTTTATTTGCACCTGGAAAACTCCCGCCAATATTAAGAAAGCGACAAGAAACGAAAACGTTGTTTTTAGCGGTCACGGAAAGAGAATTTTCTTTTGTAATCAAAACACTAGAAACCGCCTCTGCTTGTTATTTGTTAAATGCATTTTCTCCGACAGGTGTAAATCAGGTTCACTGAGGAAATGCATAATTCACACTGTGATATCACCTGTCTGTCTTTATCAACTTTTAGCGCCATTGGCCCAAACTAAATGCGCGGTACTTGACAATAAAGTCATGTTTTCATTTTGCGGTGTAATTGCGATTTCGAGTTGATTCACGCGCAACAGTAAAAGGTTTGACTCTTTAGTCAATAGAGAGCGAGAGGAAAATTATCCGTCTGAGAGGGAATTTCCGACGACATGACGGCTTTGAGTTTAGCTATTCGCAACAAACGTTGGAGGCAAGCTAAGTTGCTTATCGAGGCTGGCTCTGATATTAACTGGCGAAGCCAAAACAAGCGGACGCCAATCATGGAAGTGTGTTTCCTAGACGATGAGGACAGAGCTTTTGGTTTAGCAAAGGTGCTTTTAGAAAACGGCGCAAAGCTCGATTTTCAAGACGAGCAAGGATTGACGGCGCTATCGTACGCGTGCATTTTAAAAAGAAAAAAACTTGTGACTTTGTTTCTTCAATTTGTGGACTATAATCTAAATGCGGTCGACAAAGATGCAAACACGGCGCTATTCCACGCGATTACCGTGGGGGATCTCTCGATCGTTAAGATGATTGTTAAGAAATTAAAATACTACGGTTTAAGCGTGGACACGCTAAATAACAAGGGTGAAACACCGCTTTTACACGCTTTAAAAATAGGACACGGTCAATGCGCAGACGTTTTAATCGAAGAAGGGAAGGCTTCATTGGAAGTCCGCGATATGGAGCAGTTCAAAAGCGCTGCGCAGTGGAAAAAAGAAATGCTGCAAAATGGAAAGCGGGTAATTTCTGCGTTTTACACCGTCGAGAATAAGCCCAAGGTGGAGGAAAAAGTCGCCAGAAAATTACGCAAGACTGTGAGTGCGAAGACGATGAAAGTTTGTTCACTTCCAGAAATTGTCAACAAGAAGACACCAAACAAAGAGCGCCCCTTGACGGCTCCTGATAGAATTGTCGTGCCGGAATATTTCACGCCATGTACACCTGTACAAGAAGATTTGCTGCGATTGTACTGTATATACAATCAACAGACGAGCAGTTCCTACCGTAAAGGGTACAAATTTGCTCCAAAGCCGGTTAAAATTCTTCCTCCGTTAGCAGAAGGTGTCGAAGAGGGAAATGAAGAAAATTCGGCGCCGGAACAAGGGAAATCCAAAATCAACTTTGCACAGATCAATGAGATTAATGCGAGAATCAAAGGCTTGCAGAAGGCTGCTAAATCGAGGAAAAACACGAGTTCGCCGTTGAGTGGCAGAAACACGGCCAGTTCATCGATCAGCTCAGAAGGACGAGTAAAATCTGGAAACAAAAAGATCGCGAAATTAGTGCGGAAAGGAGATAGCAGAGAGTCAGTAGTTTCTGAAGTCTCCTGACTTCATGTAAAGAGCTGATTAACTATAAAAACCTCGCCGCTAAGCTCTCATGTTAATAAGCTAGGCAACAGCTTGTTTAGCAAACTCAATGAGTGGTAGTTAAATACGCTCAAGGATGGACGATTTAAATTATCCCGCGTTCAATATCGATAGATTTATAGATGCTATAATTTCTGCAGTGGATAACATGAAAAAAAGCGGAAGCGGAATTTTTTTTTATCGTTCTTTTTCTTGACATGTCCTTGGTAAAGCAAAACTAGTAGGAAAACGTCACAAACATAGCATGATAATCGAAACAAAATTTTAACATGGCTGATAGACATGGATTTTATTATCTGATAATTTCTCCTGTTTAGCGCTCGACTCGCTTTAATTTTACTAAAGAAAATAAAAAGCGGCTGTAGACAATAGATAAAAAAACAAAATAACAATAATCGTTTTAATTGGTCAACAGTTCAGAGGTTCCTTGAATTCTCTCAAGAGTCTCTTTTTTAATAGCCGTTTGGATTGTATGGAAGCGCAACCCTCACATCGCGAGTGCTTTTTCTCGCAAATCCTCGTAAATTTTCAAACTTTTAGGCTGCCAAGAAACCTCTCCCTTGAAGTTTACTGGCCTGATATGAATTTCCTCATGCCTCTCCTATGAAATAGAGTTATCCAGTTTCTTTTCCCAGGGATTGAGGAAAAAAGAAAAGTTGCAAGGGGATTGCAAGGTCTTCTTATTTGTTCTTAGTCTTCCGCGTTTTACCTAGTCCCTCTCTTCAAAAGGAGTAGGAACTTAAAAGCACTGACGCCGGACGACTACGCCTAGCAAAAAATGGATTTAAATTTCACTCTCGAATTTCGTTGGTAACTAAACCCGTTCAGAGCGCAAATCTGTCTAAAAGCCTGCTCAAACTAAATATGTAATGCCAGCGATCAATTCCATAACGAAATCCAAAATATTTGCCGCCGAGGCCTAGGTTCTCCAAAATACACAAAACTTGGTGATTTCACGTTGTTGTTTGGCAGAGAACGGCAACGAAATGTACAAAGATTTATAACGCACGTGCACAGCTATTGTTCTGCTCATTAGACCTTCTGTTTGGCGACGTTTCCGTTGCCGTCGTGCTTTGCTTAAGTTTCCAAGTTTTAGCGCCAATGACCGCGACGCTCTGGACAACGACTTGTAAAAATAGTATTTATATTTCATTTTGGAATGTCGCAACTGTGTAGATCTGTTCAGTACGCCTATCGGTCTAAAAACTTGATCAGGGTAAATGCGTGTAATAGCAGCGTTAAATTCTAAAGGAAGACACGAAAAATTAGCCATTGCGGTTCACGTTCTCCAAAATCCATACGACTTCGTCATTTGGCATTAGGGGAAAAGCAGTGACGACAGCGGCTAAGACGCCTTGTAAAAAATAGATTTAAATTTTACCTTCGAATGTCGCAACTCTGTAAATCTGTTCAATACGCCTGTCGGGTCTAAATATTTGCTCAGGCTAAACATGAACCGACAGCTATCAATTCCAAAAGAAGATACCAAAAATTAGCCACTGCGGTTCGCGTTCTCCGAAATACATAAAAATTAGTCATTTAGGCTGCGAAATACGAGATACAAAAGCCCTCAACTTGTCGCGCAACATTTTTTGGTTGCATGTTTAGGGTCGGCGCTTTTTCATATTGCGTGATCAATTTGTCGAAAAACGAAAAAAACATTTGTTGCAGGTTGAAGAAATGTGGCGCGCTGATTGGTTGATCTGCTTGGAGTGGATCCAATACAAGTTGCGAATTTGACTAAACGAGCATCAAAGCCAAGATTTGTTGCTCGAAGTAGACCCGCGCTCTACTTTTCGCAGCAACTTTCTTCAAGCCGCAACAAATATTTTTGTTGCGCGGTAAGGTGATCACGCAAGCTGAAGAACGCGAAACATTTATCCAAGTCTTGCAACAAAACACCGATGTTGCGCGACAAGTTGAGGGTTTTTGTATCTCGTATTTCGCAGCGTTAACTGAACCTGAGAGGCTGGGGGAAGGGAGAAGTTTTCCAAGCTTAGCCTTTTGTAACACTGAGTTGCTCACATGTCCATCTGTCATAAAACATGTAGATTGGGATATGTCCAGTGCCTGGGCTTCAAGAAAGTCCTCACAACAAAGTCCATACAAACCCTTCTAATTTCATTCTCGTCCCCAGAAGCCGCGCTCCTTTTGGTCAGCGCGACCTCTGGCGACGAGAATGTTCTAATTTCTCAAGTGTTCACCCGCCGTAAAATCTCAAAGTTTTACAGCACTGGTACTTGTCAGCAAATAGAGCTGCGAAACCCGAGCTCATGACGAGAATAATGTCCCCTAGAGAGCTTGTTTCCCTGGGCCTCTAGGCGACCTGTTTGAGCATATCCGGATAGAGAACTACATTCGTAAGGTGTGTAAGTTTATGTTCGCGGTTGAGATCTTCAAAAAGCCATTAATTACTTAAAGATTCAGTGAGAGTTTAACAAGTTGTCGAAAACCATTTTTCTTTGCAACAGAGGGGGCGGGGAGGGGAGGGGAAGAGAGGGAAGGGAAGGGGTACGACAGAAACATAACTGCTTGCGAGTTTGCCCAGTTCATAGCCTTGAAATCAGTTGACCGTGAGGGCCTCGAAGACAGTAGACAACCTGAGAGCTTCGATATTGATGTTCGCAAGTCAAATCTTCACCGTGTCTTCGACATTGCCTTGCCAAAAACGCATCAATTACAACTCATCAGTATCCCTCTGGTTATGAAACATCTTTATTTGTGAAAATTATTTTATTATAAATCATCCGTGTTCTTCACCCAATTAAATGAGCTACCTTAAAACTAAATTATTACTCATGTTCACTTGACTGGATTTAGAATATTATAACCCTTGTTATAACGATTAAAGTTATTTTAAAAAAAATCGGAGCTGTTAAAGATAATTACAAAAAAAAAATCATCGCAAGGTCAAGTTGCCAAAAGAGGCAATAAATAAAATGAGTTACTTAAAATTTCCAGTGTTCATGTCAACGTTAGTTCATTAACCCTTTAATGCCCAATAGTGACTTGTAGATTTTACTCTGTCCAACGCCAGACGATTTTACTCGTCAAAGGGAGACCCCTTGGGCACTAAAGGGTTAAAAAACTATCTCCTTTAACCCTTTAATGCCCAATAGTGACTTGTAGATTTTACTCTGTCCAACGCCAGACGATTTTACTCGTCAAAGGGAGACCCCTTGGGCACTAAAGGGTTAAGGCAATTCCAATTATTTTTCAAGTGTAAGGAGTTTAAATAATGAACGCTTTTATATTTTGCACGGCTGATTTTCAACTGTTTGCAGTTTGTTTTTTAATCGTTTCTAGAAACGTTCTTGGAAGGAAGTTTGAAGTACCTAATGAGACACAGTCTTTAGAGCGAAAGCGGATTTTTCATTTATTACTGCAGAAATCGCGTGCAAAATAAACCAATTCCAACACACAAAAACGTCTAAAATCACTGGAGAGCGCGGGACAACTAGGGGTCCGTGAAAAGCGCGGGAAATATGAAGTAAGCAACTCCAGCATTGGATTGGGTTTTGCACGTGATTTGCTGAGGTGGCAAAACCTCTGATCTGATTGGCTAGAGTACGTCACAAGCGTTGCACGAGTCTCAGCATCGCCTTGCATCTGATTGGCGGGAAAAAAACGACCTCTGCACTCGCGAAATAAACGGGCCGCCACGAAGCTCTTCGGAACGTCTCACAGGATTGGTTGAGAAAATTATATACAAACAATGGTAACAATGGACCCTAGCCCTAAAACAATAGAGCTTCGTGCCAACAAGATCCAATGAAATAAGAGGTTCTAGAGAGCTTCGTGACAACAGAAATAAACTGCTGCAACACATTGAGACCCCGTCACTTTAAGTTGGATGGACGATTGGAGCTAAAACTGAGTGCACCATCTTAAACTAAACTTCAACGTAAAGCCGGCGTTTTCAAATTCCTCCGGTTTGAAAGCTCCGGTTGGAAAGCTGCGTTTTCGTGACGGATTAGTGTGGACGGTAGGCCTAACCGTAGAAATAAAGCTTCGTTTTCGCGACGGATTAGTGTGGACGGTAGGCCTAACCGTAGAAATAAAGCTCCGTTTTCGTGACGGATTAGTGTGGAGGCTTAACCGTAGAAATAAAGCTCCGTTTTCGTGACGGATTAGTGTGGAGGGTAAGCCTAACCGTAGAAATAAAGCTTCGTTTTCGCGACGGATTAGTGTGGAAGGTAGGCCTAACCGTAGAAATAAAGCTCCGTTGTCGTGACGGATTAGTGTGGAGGCCTAACCGTAGAAATAAAGCTCCGTTTTCAAATTCCTCCGGCGTGTGAGGAAGTTAAATATTAATTGTTCTCCTCATTTCCGTCAAACCCGCCAATGTCCCATCCCATTTAGCATCCACAAATTCTTACAGTCACGGTATGTTTCGAGCGCATGGAATCTCAACGAGATAATGAGCGAACACGTTTTAAATCCTTCATAGTTGCCACAGGTTTCACTTTTCAAAATGCCGACTTTTCCCTGATAAAAAATTTCCCTGACCAAATAAATACATAAAGTCAAATCCAGTGGCATCTTCTGGCCTAAATTTACAGCCTCCTGTCCACTCGTTCATTTAGAAATTTATAGCCGTCCTTTCCACTCGTTCATTTGAGACTGAAAAGTTTTCAACAAATTTACCTTCTTCATTAAGTAAAAACGTCCAGATCGCAGTTATCCGAACTGTTCCTTTTAGCCTTCAGTGGTATTAAATCAGCCGAGTTAAATTATTTTAATTTTTCCTGACTGTTCTTCAAAATATCAATTTTCCTTGACTCAAAATAAAATTCCCTGACTTTCCGTGAATAGTTTTTTCCTTGACAATTTCCTGATGACAATTTCCTGACCTGTGGCAACCATAAAATCTTCAGGTATGTCGCCTCTCTAGTCATTTACATGTAAACGCAGGCTCACGGTGAAGTTATTTCAACAATTGAATTCGATTTTCGGGTGATTTTGGTTTAATTAGAAATTTTTACAAGTATGTTTGTACATAATTCATTTAGCGGAATTCCTCAACATATATATTAACTAATGTTTACGCAAACAAGTTTACAAATGTATAAAGGGTTTGTATTTACGTACAAACTACTCTTTACCAAAACATTTTACAAAAATGACTTATTTTATGTATAATTGATACACGTTTATCAATAATCATCGGTCCCA
>JAHPZR010041015.1:0-15184 GCA_019787425.1 Platygyra sinensis | reverse complement strand
GGGAAGTGACTTGCACGAGCGTTGGCAAGCTGCTAAATCTTCGTGAAAGGATGTGCTCAGCCTTGTCGCTAGGCACAGGGGCGTTTTGTCGCCGAAGAGGGAAACAACGCACACTGCTCAGGTCATGATAACGTTGCGAAACGCAGACCCATAACTCGCGCCGCGCACCGTCCTCAAACAAACGAGGGACGCTTGGCATCCGGGCGAGAGCGGTGCACCTGTCTTTATGTATAATGGATTTAGTGTAGTACTTGTACTAATAAATTTTAGTGATAATAAACAAATTTAGAATACGGTCATTAGCATGTCCTTTGTTTGATCTGATAGCGCGACAAGGGTTTCTTTGTTCGTGAATTTTAGAAGGATAAATAAATGGCTTGCTCAAGGATTGGATTTGGGTTATTCTACAAGTCCATCGACGTGTATTGTTGCATGACTTCGGCCTGGGCGATTGTGAAGGAGAATATCGTTATGCATATGAATGGTGTATTCTTTAATTTTTCCGGCGTTAACTCCTATTCTTTCGTCAATCGTTGCCCTTTCCTTCCTTCCTTCCTTCATTCACTGTCCATCGTTCATTCATTATTTCTCAATGAATATTACCATGATTTTTTACTCCAGGGGTCAACGGAAAAAAGAAGAGAGGAGACTTTTCTGTCACGTACAATGATTTATTCGTGCATCGCTGCCTCCGTGAAGACACCTCGTAAAACAAAAATTATCGCACAAAGTTTCAAAGTATCCTGTAGAGTTTCTATTAAAATACAGAGTCATATTGACCGACCGATCGTTATGCAACCATTGTCCCTAGACGCTCATGACCATGCTGCTAGCTGGAGATGGTGCTAGACTCATGCTGGGTGATGGTGCTAGGCTCATGCTCGGTGATGGTGCCAGGCTTATGCTGGGCAATGGTGCTACGCTGGATGACGGAGCTGCTGACTGAGAAGCTATGTTTGTTATACTGGTGGACATCACAGGAGTTGAGGGAGTTACGCTGACCATTGGTGTAGAGGTCGACATCATAGGTACAACTGTTGAAGTAGGTGGCTTGAAAACCTTTCCTGTTTAAACAGGATCACATAAGACGATAAATGCAAAGATCGCACAACAAAGCACAGTGGGAGAGTTTTTTTTTTTACAGAATCAGTTCCTACTTACCAAAGCAACACACTTGTTTTTTCTTGCAGAATCGGTTGTTCAGGCAATCCACTTTTTTCAGCTTTAGACAAATCAAGCGGCCAATGGGTGTGTATTTATAATATTCTAAATACATACAAAGATAAATGTATCTTAGATTGTTTTCTAAGTAGCACAAATTCGGTTTTCATAGTAAGCGACAAGAGTATTGTCGTTTGCAATTAAAAATAATTGAATGGGTTATTTGTATTACTTTAATGGAGGGATGCCTTACAGGAGCGAAAAGGTTTTGATGTTTCTACGATTTTCAACTTCAGTTAAATGAGTTTATCCCGGTAAAATGGAATGCACCTTTTTCCTAATTTCTTGAGATTTCACGCCAGCGCGAGCTGTCATATATCAATTTATTACACGACTAAGTTAGTTCAGAGGGCCAATAACTAAAATCAGCTAATCAGATTGCTCCGTTGCCGGTCCAATATTCTCTAAGTATTGGACCGGGCACTGTCCCGAATGATTCCGCACGAAGATTTCTCGTAGTTTTACTTTTTTTTTCTAAAAGTATTTACTCCACATAAAATGTTATTTTTGTTTTCTTCCAACTTTGTTTTTCTTCTTTTGGAAACGTCAGACGTGAGTAAACGTTCAGTTTGCCGTAAATAAAAATTGCGCGCTTGAAG
Source organism: Platygyra sinensis (assembly GCA_019787425.1). NCBI lineage: Eukaryota > Metazoa > Cnidaria > Anthozoa > Scleractinia > Merulinidae > Platygyra > Platygyra sinensis. Next base: position 13,364 of record JAHPZR010041015.1, on the reverse strand, counting down.
TTTATGGTGTCTTTGCAGTCTATCATTTGGGTTTTTCTTCAGTCGTGTAAAAAATCTCTTATTAAAACCAAGCTTGCTCGGGACCGTACTGGGGGAATATCGGCCCTTGGTCTTTTTGTACGGACCTCGCTGCGTTCGGTCCATACTGTCAAGACCTCGGGCCGATATTCTCCCAGTACGGCCCTCGCGCTTGGTTAATAAGATATATGTCTTCTACATGGTGCAACTAAGTAAGACGGTGTAATATACTATTAGATGACAAGTGGGAATCAGAACACCCGATTCCTGTGAACAAACTTTGTAAAGTTAATTTCCTCTGCCGGAATTAACGCAACTATTGCGGTTGAGGCTTTATGGATTCCGAGTGAGCTCCTCTAAGCAGCAGCATTAAAAAATGATCCACTTACTGCAATTGCAATAGCTGAAATAGCTAAAGCGCCTGCCCCTACAAAAATATGAACTGTGTCTCTTTTCCCTGATGTTCACACCTAGAAAATAAAAAGAATAAAGTGGTGAAAGTCTATACGTCGCTTGTTTCAATCGTGTGCCGGGAGGCCATAGTAATGGACCACTTTATTACGGAACTAACACAAAGTCATTCAACTTATGAATCCACAAGGGTTCTCAAGTTCCTCTGATGCACCATTATAACAGTGATCTTGGATCACTGACTTTGATCTGGATCATTCCAAAGGAATGCACCCTGAGGTTTTCTTGATTCAAGAAGACGTTTTTTGCAATACGCTGCAGAGGTCATAGGCTGAAACCCCTTTCTAACTTAATTTTTTTTAAGGCGTGCTTTCACAACTGCTACATTGTGTACATGACTGCGGCGATTATTCATGCCTTCACATCAATATTATATCACATGTATATTTTACCTCAAAACTGATATTTCATGATATTAACCCATCGGCATGTCTTTTAAAGGAGTAACATCACGATTTGCCCATCTTGAAAAATTCAGCTTAAATTTTTCAAGGTAGTCCTTTGCAATCTGTGTAAATCTCCGTGCCAATCCTTGTTCCTTTATGGCGTATTATTATCTCTTTGGTGTTTTTCTATCTTAGCACAATAAACTATCAGTATGCTTAACCTAACAAGTCGATGGTCATCGCATGTCCAGTATCCCAGGTTGATTAACTAAGTGGGGCGAAGAGTAGCTAATAACGTGAAATTTCCGTTGGCAATGAAACTCCGTTTGCAATTATCATGATTAAACACACCTTCAAAGCCCATATCTGATTCTATAGCTTCAGTGTTTTCTTCGCTTTTTGTCTGGAGTATAACGTAGGTAAAGCATACCAATACCTGTGAAACAGAAGGAACAGAAATCACAAATAAGAAGGACAACAAGGGAACATTGTGTGAACTGTGAAACATGTGTAGGCGTATGACGTATAAATCATACAAAAATCAAAGATTGCGGTTTTTCCTGACTCATTTTCCACGGAAAATTTACAAAGGCAAATATCTTCTAACCAATACAAGATTGTAAAAAGAATGTTCCACCGCATTTAACGCCAAAATTTTCTTGAAATATTAATTAAAAAAGAACACATTTTTTCATCGAACAGCGAATAAAAATAAAGTTTAGTTTGAACTAAAAATCTTCAAACAGAGAACCTGAATATGTTATTTTCCTTCTTTTTTGATTTACACCTTTTAATTGGCTTGGGGCTTAACCGTAAGAGTCAGCGATATGTTCCTACCTTATGGTTGTTTCAACGTATTAGGGAAATAAACTGAACTTTTGAATTTTTTTCAGTATTCAGATCATTTGGACATTTGCTCCTTTTTGCCGGGATTCTTTAACCTATTTACGCGCTTGAAATAAATATTATTGATGACTCAAAAATTCGGATAAACTTTTCACAAATGAGTAAAATCAAACAAAACTGGTTTGAGAAACGAAATTGAAACCTTGCAGGGTTTATATTTAGAACTGATGTATCTCTCAGTTTTATGAATACTGGTGCCATCTCTTTAATCCTGATTTAAGTTTTGCAAAAATACCCCAACGATTTGAATTAAGATGAATTAGAAATAATACTTTTTGCACAACGTTATGCCAAAAATCGTGAAACCTAATCAGATTAAATTTGAACAAAGCATTTCCTTAAATAGTTGATCACTTAAATTTTTAATGTAAACTATTCAGGAAAAGCTCTTTTAAAAAATGAAAAAAAATAAACAAAACAAAGTACTCCAAACATAAAGCATTTGCACTCACCAAAAACAACAACCGATAAGTATTCATGGTTAAGCAGATTGTTAGTTTTGTTGCTGTGAAATCTCCAGTAATAATGATGTCCTTCAGCTCTTCAGTGTATGTTATCGAAAAACTGCAGCAAATGAGCTCTTTTATAGTTGACAAACTGAAACCACTTTGTATGCAATGATTCATCAATATCATTGTTGTGTCAGTTTATAACACTTAGTTCTCAGCTTTTTTGATTTGAATATGCCAATCACAACTTGAAGTACAAAGATGCACCCGCATATATGTTGGTTTTCCATCCCGCTGTAGTCTAAGTATAGCAACAAGTGTTTTTTTAGACTATTTGTTACGGCAATGTTGTGGTGGTGCCATGGAAACTCGATACAACCGAGAAGAAACTAAATTTGTGAAAGAGCAAGATTATTTCCATTTTTATACAGTACTGATTTCACTTGCGCATACGAGAGGAACTAATACGTTATGTCGGTACTGAGCCATGGGAGAAAGCTAGAGGCCTCTAGCTTTCTTTCATGGCCATGTTTTCAGTATTCCAGAACTTCAAAGTTCCGCTTTAAACCATTCGTCATTGTATATGCATACTTTCAAATATCACTGTCACGTTTTGCCAGTATTGTGCTTAAACAGGTCCCTTTTTGTTTTAAGTCTTCTTTGTTTATTTATGTAGCTAGCATATAGGTTAATTGGTCATGATTTATCTGTAGAGATTACGCCTCACTCAGTTGCTTTTAAACTGAAATTGATAAGGTTAATTGCATTGTAACTTCCATCACCGAACACACCAAGGCGATCAATTTTCTTTTTCACCAAAAACTCTCAAAGCTAACGATTTTTGTTCATCGAAGTTATTTTGTGGTTTATTTGAAGGTGTGTTTAATCATGATAATTGCAAACGGAGTTTCATTGCCAACGGAAATTTCACGTTATTAGCTACTCTTCGCCCCACTTAGTTAATCAACCTGGGATACTGGACATGCGATGACCATCGACTTGTTAGGTTAAGCATACTGATAGTTTATTGTGCTAAGATAGAAAAACACCAAAGAGATAATAATACGCCATAAAGGAACAAGGATTGGCACGGAGATTTACACAGATTGCAAAGGACTACCTTGAAAAATTTAAGCTGAATTTTTCAAGATGGGCAAATCGTGATGTTACTCCTTTAAAAGACATGCCGATGGGTTAATATCATGAAATATCAGTTTTGAGGTAAAATATACATGTGATATAATATTGATGTGAAGGCATGAATAATCGCCGCAGTCATGTACACAATGTAGCAGTTGTGAAAGCACGCCTTAAAAAAAATTAAGTTAGAAAGGGGTTTCAGCCTATGACCTCTGCAGCGTATTGCAAAAAACGTCTTCTTGAATCAAGAAAACCTCAGGGTGCATTCCTTTGGAATGATCCAGATCAAAGTCAGTGATCCAAGATCACTGTTATAATGGTGCATCAGAGGAACTTGAGAACCCTTGTGGATTCATAAGTTGAATGACTTTGTGTTAGTTCCGTAATAAAGTGGTCCATTACTATGGCCTCCCGGCACACGATTGAAACAAGCGACGTATAGACTTTCACCACTTTATTCTTTTTATTTTCTAGGTGTGAACATCAGGGAAAAGAGACACAGTTCATATTTTTGTAGGGGCAGGCGCTTTAGCTATTTCAGCTATTGCAATTGCAGTAAGTGGATCATTTTTTAATGCTGCTGCTTAGAGGAGCTCACTCGGAATCCATAAAGCCTCAACCGCAATAGTTGCGTTAATTCCGGCAGAGGAAATTAACTTTACAAAGTTTGTTCACAGGAATCGGGTGTTCTGATTCCCACTTGTCATCTAATAGTATATTACACCGTCTTACTTAGTTGCACCATGTAGAAGACATATATCTTATTAACCAAGCGCGAGGGCCGTACTGGGAGAATATCGGCCCGAGGTCTTGACAGTATGGACCGAACGCAGCGAGGTCCGTACAAAAAGACCAAGGGCCGATATTCCCCCAGTACGGTCCCGAGCAAGCTTGGTTTTAATAAGAGATTTTTTACACGACTGAAGAAAAACCCAAATGATAGACTGCAAAGACACCATAAACTTCAAGCGCGCAATTTTTATTTACGGCAAACTGAACGTTTACTCACGTCTGACGTTTCCAAAAAGAAGAAAAACAAAGTTGGAAGAAAACAAAAATAACATTTTATGTGGAGTAAATACTTTTAGAAAAAAAAAGTAAAACTACGAGAAATCTTCGTGCGGAATCATTCGGGACAGTGCCCGGTCCAATACTTAGAGAATATTGGACCGGCAACGGAGCAATCTGATTAGCTGATTTTAGTTATTGGCCCTCTGAACTAACTTAGTCGTGTAATAAATTGATATATGACAGCTCGCGCTGGCGTGAAATCTCAAGAAATTAGGAAAAAGGTGCATTCCATTTTACCGGGATAAACTCATTTAACTGAAGTTGAAAATCGTAGAAACATCAAAACCTTTTCGCTCCTGTAAGGCATCCCTCCATTAAAGTAATACAAATAACCCATTCAATTATTTTTAATTGCAAACGACAATACTCTTGTCGCTTACTATGAAAACCGAATTTGTGCTACTTAGAAAACAATCTAAGATACATTTATCTTTGTATGTATTTAGAATATTATAAATACACACCCATTGGCCGCTTGATTTGTCTAAAGCTGAAAAAAGTGGATTGCCTGAACAACCGATTCTGCAAGAAAAAACAAGTGTGTTGCTTTGGTAAGTAGGAACTGATTCTGTAAAAAAAAAAAACTCTCCCACTGTGCTTTGTTGTGCGATCTTTGCATTTATCGTCTTATGTGATCCTGTTTAAACAGGAAAGGTTTTCAAGCCACCTACTTCAACAGTTGTACCTATGATGTCGACCTCTACACCAATGGTCAGCGTAACTCCCTCAACTCCTGTGATGTCCACCAGTATAACAAACATAGCTTCTCAGTCAGCAGCTCCGTCATCCAGCGTAGCACCATTGCCCAGCATAAGCCTGGCACCATCACCGAGCATGAGCCTAGCACCATCACCCAGCATGAGTCTAGCACCATCTCCAGCTAGCAGCATGGTCATGAGCGTCTAGGGACAATGGTTGCATAACGATCGGTCGGTCAATATGACTCTGTATTTTAATAGAAACTCTACAGGATACTTTGAAACTTTGTGCGATAATTTTTGTTTTACGAGGTGTCTTCACGGAGGCAGCGATGCACGAATAAATCATTGTACGTGACAGAAAAGTCTCCTCTCTTCTTTTTTCCGTTGACCCCTGGAGTAAAAAATCATGGTAATATTCATTGAGAAATAATGAATGAACGATGGACAGTGAATGAAGGAAGGAAGGAAGGAAAGGGCAACGATTGACGAAAGAATAGGAGTTAACGCCGGAAAAATTAAAGAATACACCATTCATATGCATAACGATATTCTCCTTCACAATCGCCCAGGCCGAAGTCATGCAACAATACACGTCGATGGACTTGTAGAATAACCCAAATCCAATCCTTGAGCAAGCCATTTATTTATCCTTCTAAAATTCACGAACAAAGAAACCCTTGTCGCGCTATCAGATCAAACAAAGGACATGCTAATGACCGTATTCTAAATTTGTTTATTATCACTAAAATTTATTAGTACAAGTACTACACTAAATCCATTATACATAAAGACAGGTGCACCGCTCTCGCCCGGATGCCAAGCGTCCCTCGTTTGTTTGAGGACGGTGCGCGGCGCGAGTTATGGGTCTGCGTTTCGCAACGTTATCATGACCTGAGCAGTGTGCGTTGTTTCCCTCTTCGGCCTGGGCGATTGTGAAGGAGAATATCGTTATGCATATGAATGGTGTATTCTTTAATTTTTCCGGCGTTAACTCCTATTCTTTCGTCAATCGTTGCCCTTTCCTTCCTTCCTTCCTTCATTCACTGTCCATCGTTCATTCATTATTTCTCAATGAATATTACCATGATTTTTTACTCCAGGGGTCAACGGAAAAAGAAGAGAGGAGACTTTTCTGTCACGTACAATGATTTATTCGTGCATCGCTGCCTCCGTGAAGACACCTCGTAAAACAAAAATTATCGCACAAAGTTTCAAAGTATCCTGTAGAGTTTCTATTAAAATACAGAGTCATATTGACCGACCGATCGTTATGCAACCATTGTCCCTAGACGCTCATGACCATGCTGCTAGCTGGAGATGGTGCTAGACTCATGCTGGGTGATGGTGCTAGGCTCATGCTCGGTGATGGTGCCAGGCTTATGCTGGGCAATGGTGCTACGCTGGATGACGGAGCTGCTGACTGAGAAGCTATGTTTGTTATACTGGTGGACATCACAGGAGTTGAGGGAGTTACGCTGACCATTGGTGTAGAGGTCGACATCATAGGTACAACTGTTGAAGTAGGTGGCTTGAAAACCTTTCCTGTTTAAACAGGATCACATAAGACGATAAATGCAAAGATCGCACAACAAAGCACAGTGGGAGAGTTTTTTTTTTTTACAGAATCAGTTCCTACTTACCAAAGCAACACACTTGTTTTTTCTTGCAGAATCGGTTGTTCAGGCAATCCACTTTTTTCAGCTTTAGACAAATCAAGCGGCCAATGGGTGTGTATTTATAATATTCTAAATACATACAAAGATAAATGTATCTTAGATTGTTTTCTAAGTAGCACAAATTCGGTTTTCATAGTAAGCGACAAGAGTATTGTCGTTTGCAATTAAAAATAATTGAATGGGTTATTTGTATTACTTTAATGGAGGGATGCCTTACAGGAGCGAAAAGGTTTTGATGTTTCTACGATTTTCAACTTCAGTTAAATGAGTTTATCCCGGTAAAATGGAATGCACCTTTTTCCTAATTTCTTGAGATTTCACGCCAGCGCGAGCTGTCATATATCAATTTATTACACGACTAAGTTAGTTCAGAGGGCCAATAACTAAAATCAGCTAATCAGATTGCTCCGTTGCCGGTCCAATATTCTCTAAGTATTGGACCGGGCACTGTCCCGAATGATTCCGCACGAAGATTTCTCGTAGTTTTACTTTTTTTTTCTAAAAGTATTTACTCCACATAAAATGTTATTTTTGTTTTCTTCCAACTTTGTTTTTCTTCTTTTTGGAAACGTCAGACGTGAGTAAACGTTCAGTTTGCCGTAAATAAAATTGCGCGCTTGAAGTTTATGGTGTCTTTGCAGTCTATCATTTGGGTTTTTCTTCAGTCGTGTAAAAAATCTCTTATTAAAACCAAGCTTGCTCGGGACCGTACTGGGGGAATATCGGCCCTTGGTCTTTTTGTACGGACCTCGCTGCGTTCGGTCCATACTGTCAAGACCTCGGGCCGATATTCTCCCAGTACGGCCCTCGCGCTTGGTTAATAAGATATATGTCTTCTACATGGTGCAACTAAGTAAGACGGTGTAATATACTATTAGATGACAAGTGGGAATCAGAACACCCGATTCCTGTGAACAAACTTTGTAAAGTTAATTTCCTCTGCCGGAATTAACGCAACTATTGCGGTTGAGGCTTTATGGATTCCGAGTGAGCTCCTCTAAGCAGCAGCATTAAAAAATGATCCACTTACTGCAATTGCAATAGCTGAAATAGCTAAAGCGCCTGCCCCTACAAAAATATGAACTGTGTCTCTTTTCCCTGATGTTCACACCTAGAAAATAAAAAGAATAAAGTGGTGAAAGTCTATACGTCGCTTGTTTCAATCGTGTGCCGGGAGGCCATAGTAATGGACCACTTTATTACGGAACTAACACAAAGTCATTCAACTTATGAATCCACAAGGGTTCTCAAGTTCCTCTGATGCACCATTATAACAGTGATCTTGGATCACTGACTTTGATCTGGATCATTCCCAAAGGAATGCACCCTGAGGTTTTCTTGATTCAAGAAGACGTTTTTTGCAATACGCTGCAGAGGTCATAGGCTGAAACCCCTTTCTAACTTAATTTTTTTTAAGGCGTGCTTTCACAACTGCTACATTGTGTACATGACTGCGGCGATTATTCATGCCTTCACATCAATATTATATCACATGTATATTTTACCTCAAAACTGATATTTCATGATATTAACCCATCGGCATGTCTTTTAAAGGAGTAACATCACGATTTGCCCATCTTGAAAAATTCAGCTTAAATTTTTCAAGGTAGTCCTTTGCAATCTGTGTAAATCTCCGTGCCAATCCTTGTTCCTTTATGGCGTATTATTATCTCTTTGGTGTTTTTCTATCTTAGCACAATAAACTATCAGTATGCTTAACCTAACAAGTCGATGGTCATCGCATGTCCAGTATCCCAGGTTGATTAACTAAGTGGGGCGAAGAGTAGCTAATAACGTGAAATTTCCGTTGGCAATGAAACTCCGTTTGCAATTATCATGATTAAACACACCTTCAAATAAACCACAAAATAACCTTCGATGAACAAAAATCGTTAGCTTTGAGAGTTTTTGGTGAAAAAGAAAATTGATCGCCTTGGTGTGTTCGGTGATGGAAGTTACAATGCAATTAACCTTATCAATTTCAGTTTAAAAGCAACTGAGTGAGGCGTAATCTCTACAGATAAATCATGACCAATTAACCTATATGCTAGCTACATAAATAAACAAAGAAGACTTAAAACAAAAAGGGACCTGTTTAAGCACAATACTGGCAAAACGTGACAGTGATATTTGAAAGTATGCATATACAATGACGAATGGTTTAAAGCGGAACTTTGAAGTTCTGGAATACTGAAAACATGGCCATGAAAGAAAGCTAGAGGCCTCTAGCTTTCTCCCATGGCTCAGTACCGACATAACGTATTAGTTCCTCTCGTATGCGCAAGTGAAATCAGTACTGTATAAAAATGGAAATAATCTTGCTCTTTCACAAATTTAGTTTCTTCTCGGTTGTATCGAGTTTCCATGGCACCACCACAACATTGCCGTAACAAATAGTCTAAAAAAACACTTGTTGCTATACTTAGACTACAGCGGGATGGAAAACCAACATATATGCGGGTGCATCTTTGTACTTCAAGTTGTGATTGGCATATTCAAATCAAAAAAGCTGAGAACTAAGTGTTATAAACTGACACAACAATGATATTGATGAATCATTGCATACAAAGTGGTTTCAGTTTGTCAACTATAAAAGAGCTCATTTGCTGCAGTTTTTCGATAACATACACTGAAGAGCTGAAGGACATCATTATTACTGGAGATTTCACAGCAACAAAACTAACAATCTGCTTAACCATGAATACTTATCGGTTGTTGTTTTTGGTGAGTGCAAATGCTTTATGTTTGGAGTACTTTGTTTTGTTATTTTTTTTCATTTTTTAAAAGAGCTTTTCCTGAATAGTTTACATTAAAAATTTAAGTGATCAACTATTTTAAGGAAATGCTTTGTTCAAATTTAATCTGATTAGGTTTCACGATTTTTGGCATAACGTTGTGCAAAAAGTATTATTTCTAATTCATCTTAATTCAAATCGTTGGGGTATTTTTGCAAAACTTAAATCAGGATTAAAGAGATGGCACCAGTATTCATAAAACTGAGAGATACATCAGTTCTAAATATAAACCCTGCAAGGTTTCAATTTCGTTTCTCAAACCAGTTTTGTTTGATTTTACTCATTTGTGAAAAGTTTATCCGAATTTTTGAGTCATCAATAATATTTATTTCAAGCGCGTAAATAGGTTAAAGAATCCCGGCAAAAAAGGAGCAAATGTCCAAATGATCTGAATACTGAAAAAAATTCAAAAGTTCAGTTTATTTCCCTAATACGTTGAAACAACCATAAGGTAGGAACATATCGCTGACTCTTACGGTTAAGCCCCAAGCCAATTAAAAGGTGTAAATCAAAAAAGAAGGAAAATAACATATTCAGGTTCTCTGTTTGAAGATTTTTAGTTCAAACTAAACTTTATTTTTATTCGCTGTTCGATGAAAAAATGTGTTCTTTTTTAATTAATATTTCAAGAAAATTTTGGCGTTAAATGCGGTGGAACATTCTTTTTACAATCTTGTATTGGTTAGAAGATATTTGCCTTTGTAAATTTTCCGTGGAAAATGAGTCAGGAAAAACCGCAATCTTTGATTTTTGTATGATTTATACGTCATACGCCTACACATGTTTCACAGTTCACACAATGTTCCCTTGTTGTCCTTCTTATTTGTGATTTCTGTTCCTTCTGTTTCACAGGTATTGGTATGCTTTACCTACGTTATACTCCAGACAAAAAGCGAAGAAAACACTGAAGCTATAGAATCAGATATGGGCTTTGAAGGTGTGTTTAATCATGATAATTGCAAACGGAGTTTCATTGCCAACGGAAATTTCACGTTATTAGCTACTCTTCGCCCCACTTAGTTAATCAACCTGGGATACTGGACATGCGATGACCATCGACTTGTTAGGTTAAGCATACTGATAGTTTATTGTGCTAAGATAGAAAAACACCAAAGAGATAATAATACGCCATAAAGGAACAAGGATTGGCACGGAGATTTACACAGATTGCAAAGGACTACCTTGAAAAATTTAAGCTGAATTTTTCAAGATGGGCAAATCGTGATGTTACTCCTTTAAAAGACATGCCGATGGGTTAATATCATGAAATATCAGTTTTGAGGTAAAATATACATGTGATATAATATTGATGTGAAGGCATGAATAATCGCCGCAGTCATGTACACAATGTAGCAGTTGTGAAAGCACGCCTTAAAAAAAATTAAGTTAGAAAGGGGTTTCAGCCTATGACCTCTGCAGCGTATTGCAAAAAACGTCTTCTTGAATCAAGAAAACCTCAGGGTGCATTCCTTTGGAATGATCCAGATCAAAGTCAGTGATCCAAGATCACTGTTATAATGGTGCATCAGAGGAACTTGAGAACCCTTGTGGATTCATAAGTTGAATGACTTTGTGTTAGTTCCGTAATAAAGTGGTCCATTACTATGGCCTCCCGGCACACGATTGAAACAAGCGACGTATAGACTTTCACCACTTTATTCTTTTTATTTTCTAGGTGTGAACATCAGGGAAAAGAGACACAGTTCATATTTTTGTAGGGGCAGGCGCTTTAGCTATTTCAGCTATTGCAATTGCAGTAAGTGGATCATTTTTTAATGCTGCTGCTTAGAGGAGCTCACTCGGAATCCATAAAGCCTCAACCGCAATAGTTGCGTTAATTCCGGCAGAGGAAATTAACTTTACAAAGTTTGTTCACAGGAATCGGGTGTTCTGATTCCCACTTGTCATCTAATAGTATATTACACCGTCTTACTTAGTTGCACCATGTAGAAGACATATATCTTATTAACCAAGCGCGAGGGCCGTACTGGGAGAATATCGGCCCGAGGTCTTGACAGTATGGACCGAACGCAGCGAGGTCCGTACAAAAAGACCAAGGGCCGATATTCCCCCAGTACGGTCCCGAGCAAGCTTGGTTTTAATAAGAGATTTTTTACACGACTGAAGAAAAACCCAAATGATAGACTGCAAAGACACCATAAACTTCAAGCGCGCAATTTTTATTTACGGCAAACTGAACGTTTACTCACGTCTGACGTTTTCCAAAAAGAAGAAAAACAAAGTTGGAAGAAAACAAAAATAACATTTTATGTGGAGTAAATACTTTTAGAAAAAAAAAGTAAAACTACGAGAAATCTTCGTGCGGAATCATTCGGGACAGTGCCCGGTCCAATACTTAGAGAATATTGGACCGGCAACGGAGCAATCTGATTAGCTGATTTTAGTTATTGGCCCTCTGAACTAACTTAGTCGTGTAATAAATTGATATATGACAGCTCGCGCTGGCGTGAAATCTCAAGAAATTAGGAAAAAGGTGCATTCCATTTTACCGGGATAAACTCATTTAACTGAAGTTGAAAATCGTAGAAACATCAAAACCTTTTCGCTCCTGTAAGGCATCCCTCCATTAAAGTAATACAAATAACCCATTCAATTATTTTTAATTGCAAACGACAATACTCTTGTCGCTTACTATGAAAACCGAATTTGTGCTACTTAGAAAACAATCTAAGATACATTTATCTTTGTATGTATTTAGAATATTATAAATACACACCCATTGGCCGCTTGATTTGTCTAAAGCTGAAAAAAGTGGATTGCCTGAACAACCGATTCTGCAAGAAAAAACAAGTGTGTTGCTTTGGTAAGTAGGAACTGATTCTGTAAAAAAAAAAACTCTCCCACTGTGCTTTGTTGTGCGATCTTTGCATTTATCGTCTTATGTGATCCTGTTTAAACAGGAAAGGTTTTCAAGCCACCTACTTCAACAGTTGTACCTATGATGTCGACCTCTACACCAATGGTCAGCGTAACTCCCTCAACTCCTGTGATGTCCACCAGTATAACAAACATAGCTTCTCAGTCAGCAGCTCCGTCATCCAGCGTAGCACCATTGCCCAGCATAAGCCTGGCACCATCACCGAGCATGAGCCTAGCACCATCACCCAGCATGAGTCTAGCACCATCTCCAGCTAGCAGCATGGTCATGAGCGTCTAGGGACAATGGTTGCATAACGATCGGTCGGTCAATATGACTCTGTATTTTAATAGAAACTCTACAGGATACTTTGAAACTTTGTGCGATAATTTTTGTTTTACGAGGTGTCTTCACGGAGGCAGCGATGCACGAATAAATCATTGTACGTGACAGAAAAGTCTCCTCTCTTCTTTTTTCCGTTGACCCCTGGAGTAAAAAATCATGGTAATATTCATTGAGAAATAATGAATGAACGATGGACAGTGAATGAAGGAAGGAAGGAAGGAAAGGGCAACGATTGACGAAAGAATAGGAGTTAACGCCGGAAAAATTAAAGAATACACCATTCATATGCATAACGATATTCTCCTTCACAATCGCCCAGGCCGAAGTCATGCAACAATACACGTCGATGGACTTGTAGAATAACCCAAATCCAATCCTTGAGCAAGCCATTTATTTATCCTTCTAAAATTCACGAACAAAGAAACCCTTGTCGCGCTATCAGATCAAACAAAGGACATGCTAATGACCGTATTCTAAATTTGTTTATTATCACTAAAATTTATTAGTACAAGTACTACACTAAATCCA
>JAHPZR010041014.1:0-17215 GCA_019787425.1 Platygyra sinensis | reverse complement strand
GAAGGCTTCGGTGGAAAAAGGGCGTTAGGTTTTTTACTGAAAAGTGAACTTTGTCGAAAACGCTCCAAATTTCGCATGCAGTTTTGTTTCCGTGAGTCAAACAATGTTCTGCATGTTTTTTCCCTGAAGTTTGCTTCCTTTTTGAGATATTACGTATGCAAAAAAACACATTTTTCCAAGGGCATCCTCTGGGGACCTTTTGTTGAATGGAAAACAAAAGAAACCTTTTGTTTCGCTAAGCGATCAACTCACTATAATACCTTAAGCTCTTACTACTGCTTCGTTAGCACAAGCGGATGAGGCGCTGAACGGGCCAGATTCGAATTTGTTTTGCCGTGACGCCGGTTCGACACGAGGTCGCTCAATTTTTTTTTTCGCTCTGTTCCTTTTCTTTTTTCAAAAATGAAGATATCTATTTAAAAAAAAAATGCGTATACAGCGGGAATCTGGAGAGATTTTTTTATACAGGTTATTGTGACGTGAGACAACACGTGAATTTCGATCGAGCGTCAAAGCAAAGAGAAGTGATGCATGATGCAGTACAGCTCTTTCGACTAATATCTGTTTTTTGTTTAATTTGTTTTTAAGTACCTTGTAGCCTGCCTGGTGGTTGATAGGCATCATAAAGCCTTGATAACCCGTAAGTCACCAGCATGTTTTAAAGAAGCAAAACGCGTTATGTAACTTCCAACGCAACTGATATCAGCGGCAAGTCAGTTATCAGCGTTCGAAGTCAGGTCGATCCAGGCAGCAAAGTCCAAGAGCAGTTCTTGCCCAAGAATAAAACCCTGTCGTGAGTTATGGCCCATTTGCCAAGCGTTGCTAGCTTCAAAGTTTGGAAAATGAGAACTGCTTTTAGACTTATAAAATTTTTCTTGCATCATCCTCCATGTTTACCCGCGCACGAGGTGTAACAGAACCTTCCCGGCATGCATTTCGATCACGTTCGGCAAGACAAGCCAAGACAAGACAAGACAAGACAAGACTCCGTAAATCACAATAATATTTAACTAATTACAGAGCGGGTTTTTTTCCTTTTTTTATTCCAACATAATAATGGCCAACAAGAAGCGATCGATTGATTCAAAACATAGATCTGTGATCCAGGTTGCGTTGATTTTACTTCAAATCGGCATAATTTGTAGTGTTTTAAACTTCTGGGATCAGGGGCCATGCAGATGTAAGGAGAGAGACCTGTACGTTGCACAGAAGGGTTAATCTGTTAATCTGTCAGCCCTACATTTTTAAGCTTATACGTTGCAGGCAGTTAATTAAGCAATAGAAAACGTTTTCCGTGTTTGCATAGCCTGATATAAACACGAGAGGGGTTGGGAGAATTCGAGACAGTTATGCAAACCCGAGACGAAGTCGAGGGTTTGCATAACTGTCGAGAATTCTCTCAACCCCTCGAGTGTTTATATCAGGCTATGCAAACACAGGAAAAAAGTTTTCTATTGCTTTTATAAAATATTTCTCAAATTAATTCGACAAATGAAGAGAAATTTTGTTTATTGACTTCTTGATCCAAAAAGCTTTTCTCAATACACGCTCTAGACAATCATCTTTCAAACTAACCAATCAAAACGCGCATCTGATAATGCACGAACCAATGAAATTTCGCGTTACAAAAATCAAAATTTGTGGCAAAATCGCCAGCAAGCAAGCGAGCGCCGTGTAAATGAAAGCGATATCAGCTTTGAATCCTTCTAAATCTTTGGGAGAAATGCCTAAAGTTCGGTGAAAACAGAAGAAATGTTTAAAAGATTTACGACTCTGTATGGAAAGAACTTCAAGATGAAACCACTGTACTTGATCGCTCTTGAAAGTGACGCAAACTTGCCCGATTTGGCAGCCCGAGAAGACGGTTGAGAAGCTGAATATCGCTCATCGTGCCTTGTGAAGTTTTGCTGGTTTGGAATCATAGCACAAGCAGGCAAGTTTGAGTTAATGCAGTTAAGTCGAAGGGCATTAAATCCATCAGTCTGGTGAGCTGTCTGGTACATTCTTTCAAGTTTTCATGGTCATTTTTTGAACATTTGACAGCCAAAACACGGCAACCGATCGGCGCCGTGTAAAATTTGATTTGAACAGATTTCGCTTCGCAGACTGTAGCATATAAGCTTAGTTGGCGTTAAATGTCATTTCACATCTTTTTCAAAAAACAGAATGTGATTTTGAGAATTTTATTGTAGTAATTAAATGCAAAAATTATTTTGAAAAACGTTTACTGTGTATTTTGTTGCATAATATTTTGTTGTCTTCGCTTGAGCTCCCTCGGCAAGGTCGTCTAGCTCACTAACATCGAGGCATGCAAAGGGCTGTTGTTCTTCTTTCTTTTGCTTTCTTTCCACGGGTCTGAGGGAAAGAGATGGTCAATCCCCAAGGCAAAACTTGGAAAATTTTTCTTCATTTAAATTCCTTAATATTTGTACTTGAGAGTTGAACTATCCGCTTTGAAATGGTTTTAAATTGTGCCCGGGGAAACACAGAAAGCGTGACGTGACAACCATGTTTACATACTCTCATGCAAACACGCCTCTCGGCCAATCAGAGCGTGCGTACTATCGTAGTTATTTTATAAAATGAAATAGAGATAGTTGCTGTGACGCTTTAAAGTGAAATCAACATTTTAACCTATTTAGGCCCGAAATCGCCGTTTTCGAGTTTACGTGCTGGGTGAAATGAACAGCTTGCTGGATTTGAAGTGAAATCAACATCCTTGCCGTCATGCCTTAACGCGAAATCGCGTAAAGTGAACTGGCTGTAATTTGAGTGAAATTAACGTCTTTGCGGTCGCGTGATAACGTGAAATCACAATTTTAACGGTTTTAAAAACCTGAAATCAACATTTTTTAAGGTTACATCTTGATTGTTCTCCTTGGCCTAACACTGCACTAACCCTAACGCATCCTGACCTTAACTCTAACGTTATCCGAAGCGCTAACCCTAACAATGAAGCGCTAGCGCTAACCCTCGGCAATAACCCTCACCCTTCAACGCTAACCCTAGTTTCAAGCGGTAACACTAAACGTTAACTCTAAGCCTAACCTTGTTCCGTAACCCTAGTTTCAAGCGGTAACCCTAGTTTTCAGCGGTAACCCTAGTTTCAAGCCGTAGCCCTAAGCGTTAACTCTAAGCCTAACCTTGTTCCGTAACCCTAGTTTCAAGCGGTAACCCTAGTTTTAAGCGGTAACCCTAGTTTCAAGCCGTAGCCCTAAGCGTTAACTCTAAGCCTAACCTAGCGCTAGCGCTAACCCTCGGCAATAACCCTCACCCTTCAACGCTAACCCTAGTTTCAAGCGGTAACACTAAACGTTAACTCTAAGCCTAACCTTGTTCCTTAACCCTAGTTTCAAGCGGTAACCCTATTTCAAGCGCTAACCCTAGTTTCAAGCGGTAGCCCTAAGCGTTAACTGTAAGCCTAACCTTGTTCCGTAACCCTAGTTTCAAGCGGTAACCCTAGTTTTAAGCGGTAACCCTAGTTTCAAGCCGTAGCCCTAAGCGTTAACTCTAAGCCTAACCTCGTTCCGTAACCCTTCAACGCTAGTCCTAGTTTCGAGCGGTAACCCTAACCCTAAGTAAAACCCTAAGGGTTTAAGTCCTTGCGGTGGCGTGATAATGTGAAATCAAAATTTTAAGTCTCTGTAAATGACCTGATATCAACATTGTCTTGCTTGCGCATTGCGGGAAATTAACATCTGGCTGTAATTTGAGTGAACCGAACGTCTTTGCGGTCGCACGTTAACGTGAAATAAAAGTTTTAACGGTTTTAACCTGACATCAACACTTTTTGAGGTTACACGTTGCAAAAGATCAATATTTTGCTGGATTTTAAGTGAAATTACCGTCTTTGCGGTCACGTGCTGACGTGACAACAAATACAGGGTTTTTTGCATACGTAATATCTCGAAAACGAAACAAACTTCAGCAAAAAAACATGCAAAACACTGTCTAACGCACCTAAACAAAACTGCATGCGAAATTTGGAGCGTTTTTGATAAATTTCATTTTTGAGTAAAAAACCTAACGCCCTTTTTCCACCGAAGCCTTCATGAAATGGAATGGATTGAAATGCAAATTTAATTAATTGAGTTTCAATTAATTAAACTTCATTTATTATTCTGTTATTACTAACAGAAAAGGTATCTCTTAGGGGTGTAAATAAAGTCCAGGCCACGCCCACAAAATAAGTTTTTGGTACCTTTTCAACAAGCACCCCTGACATTTTCATAGGGGAGTACCCCCTTGGGGGGGAGTAGCCAAGTAGTAGCTGTGAATTTGATTAAAAAAACTCCAGCTTAGTTTTTGTTGACAACTTTATTGCTTTACAAGAAAACCAAACATGCATTTCTGCCGGTAACCTTTCATTTTGAGATGAACAGAATAAAAAAAAAAAACACTAGCTTTAACTACAGAGTCCAAAAAATTTAATAACCACCTTGCCTGGCCCAGGTATAAACTGGGCAAGGTGACACTATTATATGCTAACCCAAAGTCCCATATTTTCTTTGGAAACAACAACAAATAAATGATATTTGGGTATCTAGCAAATGGCAAAGGATTGGATCCATTCTAGAGGCCAACATGAAAACAGTCAGTTTATTTCACATACTGAGAAGGCCATTTACAGTCTACATGTTAGAAAAATAGCAGTTTCAGCAAAATAAATAGTTTTTGCTTACTCTTTTTTTTATATTTGCAGGTGACTTAAAGACTTTGCAATGGCATTCCTCTTAGACAAAGATGAACTCAAATATAAAATTGTCACAACACTGATTCCCACAGAAGACAAGTTATATAAAGTTTATAGCTATTTATGTGATATGAAAATCCCAGAACCCAATAGGGTTACATACATGTGTATACTAACACTTTATTGCATGAAGGTTATAAATCCAATCTGGAATTCATGACAAAAATATTTGGAAAAATATTCAGGCCTTAAATTTATACACACTAATCTATTTTTTTTAAAAACCTTTTCACATTTACCAATTTTCCATGGTATTTATAATTATATATTGTTATACCGGTTTCACTTGTAATAATAATAATAATAATAATAATAATAATAATAATAATAATAATAATAATAATAATAATAATAATAATAATACTATAAATAATAATAATAATAATAAAAAAGACGGCGTACTTCATCGGTACGTAATAAAATAGCGATGCACAGAAACAAAACCGAGAATGATAATGGTGTAACTGCCTTGTTTTTCTCTATGGCAGAAAGAAGGAAAGGAGAAAGAAATTGATGTGATAGATTTGACCATGTCGTTTGACCAGCTTAGCTCGGCGGAGAACACACCTAACATGAGGTAGAAGTAAAATGGCAAGTAACTTAATCTACAACTTCAGGCATCTGAGATTGTTATCGTTATCGTTATTATTTCAGTACCACGGTATACCCTGATGATCCCGTCAAAATAGAACCAGAGAGTGATTCAGACGAAGAATTGCTACGACCCTCTTTCAGGTAAAACTGTTGTAAATTACGATTTGAATCAGGACATGAATCCTTTTGTGGAAGTAACTCAGAGGACGAGGATGGGGAGTTGGCGAGTAGCGAGCAACGGGCCTCTTCCTTTTTCTAATCTGCTGGCTAAACGAGGCAACCATGTTATGATCCCGTTCATCTACCCGAAACAACATTTTGACAACAACAACTCCAACAAATGTTTCTGAACTCCCTCCTTAAAAACAACTTGTTACACACAATCACGAGTTTGCTCAGTGATCCAATACAGGCGATATAGTTAACTTCTCCCATTTCTAGAAATAGGATAAATACAGCAAGGTTTTGGTCATTAGGAAAAGATTTTCTCAGAACAGTTGAGTTGATAATAATGATGATGATGATGATGATGATGATGATGATGATGATGATGATGATGATGATGATAATAATAATAATAATAATAACAATAATAATAATAATAATAATAATAATAATAATACTATAAATAATAATAATAATAATAATAATAATAATAATAATAGTAATAATAATAATAATAATAATAATAATAATAGAAAAAACAGACACGTTGTATGGCGCCGTGATACGGGGGAACATCCGGTTGCGACCACCTACTGTAAGCGACCACCTCTGTTCCGGCAACCAGGTTTCTGAAATACCAAACGTTACCGCTTCAAATCTCCATATCTGAAACTTCCTGTATGCAACTACCTCTCTTAAACGACTTCGACCACTCTTTAGAGCTAAAAGTTTGAAATTTGTTGTTACTTTTTAACCAACCGTAAGTGATCGCTTGACAGGTTAGAGAGCAGAAATTGGATAATAAGGTCTTATTATCACATTCCTAGATAGTACAAGAGATAGAAATTTCTCAATGGGAAATACCGGATGTTTTCTCAAATTAAGTCTTTCTTACGTCTAAAACTTTCTTTCAAGAAAAAATGCCCATACATTTTACTCTATTAGTCCTAAAAGAGACGACCCTTTAAATGTCTTACAGTCAAAGAAAATTACAACTGAGATCCTGCTTCAAAATTCTCTTTATACCATCTCTTACGAACGGTCCGGAAGAACAGTCAACAGTTCAATGATGTTGAACTTCCTGTCACGCTTCTAACCTTTGGTTGCTTTATTTGGAATTTCTAGGTTTTAAATTGAACAAAATTTTGAACGCTGGATTTCCAAATCATTAATTTAGAGTTTGCCTTTTGGTCGAGGGTCGAGTCAACAGTTTAAGGGAAACTACAGTATAACCCGGGAGTACAACAAATACCTGTTTCAACTAACGAAAGCCCTGAACAGGCTAAAAAAACTCGAGTAAACACGAAATTTTGATTTGACGACGTTCAAAAATAATTGTGAAAAAGTTTTCGACCCTCGACCATTTACCCTCGACCCTCGACCGTTTACCCTCGACCCTCGACCATTTACCCTCGACCCTCGACTAGTTACCCTCTACCCTCGACCCTCGACTAAAAGGCAAACTCAGTTGGAGCGGGCTTTCTGGTCTCCGAATGGAGGCGTGGATTCGATTCCCACTCCTGACAATATGTTTTATTTCTTTTGTCTGATCATTTGTCTTATAAAAAAAGTGACAAGTTACGGAGGGGCTTATCCCCTCGTTTTCTCTTTAAATTTATATATCAGGATAGCGTACATGGAATCGTCAATTTAGATAATGTAGTCATGAGATATAGTTGTCAGGATGGCCGAGCGGTGTAAGGCGCCATACTCAAGGTTAATCACCTTCCCAAAATGCAATGGGAGCGGGGGTTCTGGTCTCCGAATGGAGGCGTGGGTTCGAATCCCACTCCTGACAATTTTGTTTTGCATGACCACTTTTTTTTCTGTATCGAGTTATCGAGGGTTTGAGTTACCGAGGGTTTGAGTTACCGAGGGTTTGAGGAGTGTAGGTTTTTGTCGAGGGTCGAGGGTCGAGGGTGACATATCGAGGGTCGAGGGTCGAGAATCGAGGGTAGAGAATCGAGGGTCGAGGGTCGAGGGTCGAGGGTCGAGGGTCGAGGGTCGAGGGTCGAGGGTCGAGGGTCGAGGGTCGAGGGTCGAGGGTCGAGGGTCGAGGGTCGAGGGTCGAGGGTCGAGGGTCGAGGTTCGAGGGTCGAGGGTCGAGGGCAGCAATCGCCGTCCCAAGGCGGATTAAAGGTAACGTCGTAGCAAAAACGCTCTACTCTCTTTTCTACAGGGTTCTCTTCACATTCTCTTTGCGTTGGCATGATTTGACATCGTTCACAAGAACACCAAAATGTGCCTTCTAACCGATCGTTTATTTCTTCGTTGTCGCTTTTGCTATCCTCAGGATTAGAAACACGTTCTGGCTCAAAACGGTAAGGTTGAAGATCAGCCATGACCTCGAGCAAACAAATACGCTTGCAAGACAAGATCTCTTGGTAAAGATGACGTCACGCTTAGCGGCCTAGCCCGACCTGGCCGCTGCGCATTTGTTTCAAAATGGCGGCTGTCGATGCCGGCTTCTTTGGAGTCAAATTACTTGGGATAGAATGCACTTTAGAAGCTGAAACTTCGGTGAGTAACTTAACTCAATATAAACGTTTTATTAGTGGTGACGAAAATAATATGCCTTTTGGAGTGACCTTCTCCTTTAATAAATTACCACCGTTTTCGTTGATACACGACTTTGGAAAACAAAACACCCAGGCCGCGGAAACGTTTCCAAATTTCCGTCAGTCTTGTGTGTTACCGACAGATCGGATCGAAATCCACCAATCAGAGTCACTTGTGTGACCTTCAGACTTTCTTTACGTCATGCCAGCGGGCTGTGATTGGTGGATTTCACACAAGACTGACGGAAATTTTGGAAACGTTTCCGCGGGTGTTTTGTTTTCCAAAGACGCGTATCAACGAAAACGGTGGTAATATAGGATAGGATATTAACTTTTTTTAACTTTTTGACCTCCCTTGACCCTAAACCCTCGACCCTCGACCCTCGACCCTCGACCCTCGACCCTCGACCCTCGACCCTCGACCCTCGACCCTCGACCCTCGACCCTCGACCCTCGACCCTCGACCCTCGACCCTCGACCCTCGACCCTCGACCCTCGACCCTCGACAAAAACCTACACTCGAGTTATCGAGGGTTTGAGTCACCGAGGATTTTAGTTGCCGCAGGTTTTTCTTTGCATGACCATGTTTTTTTTCTGTATCTATTGTTGTTCGAGTTATCGAGGGCTTGAGTTATCGAGGGTTTAAGTTACCGAGGGTTGAGTTATCGAGGGTTTGAGTTACCATCAACGACTGAACGCTTTCTACTTTAGCTACCGAGGGAGGTCAAAAAGTTAAAAAAAGTTAATATCCTATCCTATATTACCACCGTTTTCGTTGATACGCGTCTTTGGAAAACAAAACACCCGCGGAAACGTTTCCAAAATTTCCGTCAGTCTTGTGTGAAATCCACCAATCACAGCCCGCTGGCATGACGTAAAGAAAGTCTGAAGGTCACACAAGTGACTCTGATTGGTGGATTTCGATCCGATCTGTCGGTAACACACAAGACTGACGGAAATTTTGGAAACGTTTCCGCGGCCTGGGTGTTTTGTTTTCCAAAGTCGTGTATCAACGAAAACGGTGGTAATTTATTAAAGGAGAAGGTCACTCCAAAAGGCATATTATTTTCGTCACCACTAATAAAACGTTTATATTGAGTTAAGTTACTCACCGAAGTTTCAGCTTCTAAAGTGCATTCTATCCCAAGTAATTTGACTCCAAAGAAGCCGGCATCGACAGCCGCCATTTTGAAACAAATGCGCAGCGGCCAGGTCGGGCTAGGCCGCTAAGCGTGACGTCATCTTTACCAAGAGATCTTGTCTTGCAAGCGTATTTGTTTGCTCGAGGTCATGGCTGATCTTCAACCTTACCGTTTTGAGCCAGAACGTGTTTCTAATCCTGAGGATAGCAAAAGCGACAACGAAGAAATAAACGATCGGTTAGAAGGCACATTTTGGTGTTCTTGTGAACGATGTCAAATCATGCCAACGCAAAGAGAATGTGAAGAGAACCCTGTAGAAAAGAGAGTAGAGCGTTTTTGCTACGACGTTACCTTTAATCCGCCTTGGGACGGCGATTGCTGCCCTCGACCCTCGACCCTCGAACCTCGACCCTCGACCCTCGACCCTCGACCCTCGACCCTCGACCCTCGACCCTCGACCCTCGACCCTCGACCCTCGACCCTCGACCCTCGACCCTCGACCCTCGACCCTCGACCCTCGACCCTCGATTCTCTACCCTCGATTCTCGACCCTCGACCCTCGATATGTCACCCTCGACCCTCGACCCTCGACAAAAACCTACACTCCTCAAACCCTCGGTAACTCAAACCCTCGGTAACTCAAACCCTCGATAACTCGATACAGAAAAAAAAAGTGGTCATGCAAAACAAAATTGTCAGGAGTGGGATTCGAACCCACGCCTCCATTCGGAGACCAGAACCCCCGCTCCCATTGCATTTTGGGAAGGTGATTAACCTTGAGTATGGCGCCTTACACCGCTCGGCCATCCTGACAACTATATCTCATGACTACATTATCTAAATTGACGATTCCATGTACGCTATCCTGATATATAAATTTAAAGAGAAAACGAGGGGATAAGCCCCTCCGTAACTTGTCACTTTTTTTATAAGACAAATGATCAGACAAAAGAAATAAAACATATTGTCAGGAGTGGGAATCGAATCCACGCCTCCATTCGGAGACCAGAAAGCCCGCTCCAACTGAGTTTGCCTTTTAGTCGAGGGTCGAGGGTAGAGGGTAACTAGTCGAGGGTCGAGGGTAAATGGTCGAGGGTCGAGGGTAAACGGTCGAGGGTCGAGGGTAAATGGTCGAGGGTCGAAAACTTTTTCACAATTATTTTTGAACGTCGTCAAATCAAAATTTCGTGTTTACTCGAGTTTTTTTAGCCTGTTCAGGGCTTTCGTTAGTTGAAACAGGTATTTGTTGTACTCCCGGGTTATACTGTAGTTTCCCTTAAACTGTTGACTCGACCCTCGACCAAAAGGCAAACTCTAAATTAATGATTTGGAAATCCAGCGTTCAAAATTTTGTTCAATTTAAAACCTAGAAATTCCAAATAAAGCAACCAAAGGTTAGAAGCGTGACAGGAAGTTCAACATCATTGAACTGTTGACTGTTCTTCCGGACCGTTCGTAAGAGATGGTATAAAGAGAATTTTGAAGCAGGATCTCAGTTGTAATTTTCTTTGACTGTAAGACATTTAAAGGGTCGTCTCTTTTAGGACTAATAGAGTAAAATGTATGGGCATTTTTTCTTGAAAGAAAGTTTTAGACGTAAGAAAGACTTAATTTGAGAAAACATCCGGTATTTCCCATTGAGAAATTTCTATCTCTTGTACTATCTAGGAATGTGATAATAAGACCTTATTATCCAATTTCTGCTCTCTAACCTGTCAAGCGATCACTTACGGTTGGTTAAAAAGTAACAACAAATTTCAAACTTTTAGCTCTAAAGAGTGGTCGAAGTCGTTTAAGAGAGGTAGTTGCATACAGGAAGTTTCAGATATGGAGATTTGAAGCGGTAACGTTTGGTATTTCAGAAACCTGGTTGCCGGAACAGAGGTGGTCGCTTACAGTAGGTGGTCGCAACCGGATGTTCCCCCGTATCACGGCGCCATACAACGTGTCTGTTTTTTCTATTATTATTATTATTATTATTATTATTATTACTATTATTATTATTATTATTATTATTATTATTATTATTTATAGTATTATTATTATTATTATTATTATTATTATTATTGTTATTATTATTATTATTATTATCATCATCATCATCATCATCATCATCATCATCATCATCATCATCATCATCATCATTATTATCAACTCAACTGTTCTGAGAAAATCTTTTCCTAATGACCAAAACCTTGCTGTATTTATCCTATTTCTAGAAATGGGAGAAGTTAACTATATCGCCTGTATTGGATCACTGAGCAAACTCGTGATTGTGTGTAACAAGTTGTTTTTAAGGAGGGAGTTCAGAAACATTTGTTGGAGTTGTTGTTGTCAAAATGTTGTTTCGGGTAGATGAACGGGATCATAACATGGTTGCCTCGTTTAGCCAGCAGATTAGAAAAAGGAAGAGGCCCGTTGCTCGCTACTCGCCAACTCCCCATCCTCGTCCTCTGAGTTACTTCCACAAAAGGATTCATGTCCTGATTCAAATCGTAATTTACAACAGTTTTACCTGAAAGAGGGTCGTAGCAATTCTTCGTCTGAATCACTCTCTGGTTCTATTTTGACGGGATCATCAGGGTATACCGTGGTACTGAAATAATAACGATAACGATAACAATCTCAGATGCCTGAAGTTGTAGATTAAGTTACTTGCCATTTTACTTCTACCTCATGTTAGGTGTGTTCTCCGCCGAGCTAAGCTGGTCAAACGACATGGTCAAATCTATCACATCAATTTCTTTCTCCTTTCCTTCTTTCTGCCATAGAGAAAAACAAGGCAGTTACACCATTATCATTCTCGGTTTTGTTTCTGTGCATCGCTATTTTATTACGTACCGATGAAGTACGCCGTCTTTTTTATTATTATTATTATTATTTATAGTATTATTATTATTATTATTATTATTATTATTATTATTATTATTATTATTATTATTATTATTATTATTATTATTACAAGTGAAACCGGTATAACAATATATAATTATAAATACCATGGAAAATTGGTAAATGTGAAAAGGTTTTTAAAAAAAATAGATTAGTGTGTATAAATTTAAGGCCTGAATATTTTTCCAAATATTTTTGTCATGAATTCCAGATTGGATTTATAACCTTCATGCAATAAAGTGTTAGTATACACATGTATGTAACCCTATTGGGTTCTGGGATTTTCATATCACATAAATAGCTATAAACTTTATATAACTTGTCTTCTGTGGGAATCAGTGTTGTGACAATTTTATATTTGAGTTCATCTTTGTCTAAGAGGAATGCCATTGCAAAGTCTTTAAGTCACCTGCAAATATAAAAAAAAGAGTAAGCAAAAACTATTTATTTTGCTGAAACTGCTATTTTTCTAACATGTAGACTGTAAATGGCCTTCTCAGTATGTGAAATAAACTGACTGTTTTCATGTTGGCCTCTAGAATGGATCCAATCCTTTGCCATTTGCTAGATACCCAAATATCATTTATTTGTTGTTGTTTCCAAAGAAAATATGGGACTTTGGGTTAGCATATAATAGTGTCACCTTGCCCAGTTTATACCTGGGCCAGGCAAGGTGGTTATTAAATTTTTTGGACTCTGTAGTTAAAGCTAGTGTTTTTTTTTTTTATTCTGTTCATCTCAAAATGAAAGGTTACCGGCAGAAATGCATGTTTGGTTTTCTTGTAAAGCAATAAAGTTGTCAACAAAAACTAAGCTGGAGTTTTTTTAATCAAATTCACAGCTACTACTTGGCTACTCCCCCCCAAGGGGGTACTCCCCTATGAAAATGTCAGGGGTGCTTGTTGAAAAGGTACCAAAAACTTATTTTGTGGGCGTGGCCTGGACTTTATTTACACCCCTAAGAGATACCTTTTCTGTTAGTAATAACAGAATAATAAATGAAGTTTAATTAATTGAAACTCAATTAATTAAATTTGCATTTCAATCCATTCCATTTCATGAAGGCTTCGGTGGAAAAAGGGCGTTAGGTTTTTTACTCAAAAATGAAATTTATCAAAAACGCTCCAAATTTCGCATGCAGTTTTGTTTAGGTGCGTTAGACAGTGTTTTGCATGTTTTTTTGCTGAAGTTTGTTTCGTTTTCGAGATATTACGTATGCAAAAAACCCTGTATTTGTTGTCACGTCAGCACGTGACCGCAAAGACGGTAATTTCACTTAAAATCCAGCAAAATATTGATCTTTTGCAACGTGTAACCTCAAAAAGTGTTGATGTCAGGTTAAAACCGTTAAAACTTTTATTTCACGTTAACGTGCGACCGCAAAGACGTTCGGTTCACTCAAATTACAGCCAGATGTTAATTTCCCGCAATGCGCAAGCAAGACAATGTTGATATCAGGTCATTTACAGAGACTTAAAATTTTGATTTCACATTATCACGCCACCGCAAGGACTTAAACCCTTAGGGTTTTACTTAGGGTTAGGGTTACCGCTCGAAACTAGGACTAGCGTTGAAGGGTTACGGAACGAGGTTAGGCTTAGAGTTAACGCTTAGGGCTACGGCTTGAAACTAGGGTTACCGCTTAAAACTAGGGTTACCGCTTGAAACTAGGGTTACGGAACAAGGTTAGGCTTACAGTTAACGCTTAGGGCTACCGCTTGAAACTAGGGTTAGCGCTTGAAATAGGGTTACCGCTTGAAACTAGGGTTAAGGAACAAGGTTAGGCTTAGAGTTAACGTTTAGTGTTACCGCTTGAAACTAGGGTTAGCGTTGAAGGGTGAGGGTTATTGCCGAGGGTTAGCGCTAGCGCTAGGTTAGGCTTAGAGTTAACGCTTAGGGCTACGGCTTGAAACTAGGGTTACCGCTTAAAACTAGGGTTACCGCTTGAAACTAGGGTTACGGAACAAGGTTAGGCTTAGAGTTAACGCTTAGGGCTACGGCTTGAAACTAGGGTTACCGCTGAAAACTAGGGTTACCGCTTGAAACTAGGGTTACGGAACAAGGTTAGGCTTAGAGTTAACGTTTAGTGTTACCGCTTGAAACTAGGGTTAGCGTTGAAGGGTGAGGGTTATTGCCGAGGGTTAGCGCTAGCGCTTCATTGTTAGGGTTAGCGCTTCGGATAACGTTAGAGTTAAGGTCAGGATGCGTTAGGGTTAGTGCAGTGTTAGGCCAAGGAGAACAATCAAGATGTAACCTTAAAAAATGTTGATTTCAGGTTTTTAAAACCGTTAAAATTGTGATTTCACGTTATCACGCGACCGCAAAGACGTTAATTTCACTCAAATTACAGCCAGTTCACTTTACGCGATTTCGCGTTAAGGCATGACGGCAAGGATGTTGATTTCACTTCAAATCCAGCAAGCTGTTCATTTCACCCAGCACGTAAACTCGAAAACGGCGATTTCGGGCCTAAATAGGTTAAAATGTTGATTTCACTTTAAAGCGTCACAGCAACTATCTCTATTTCATTTTATAAAATAACTACGATAGTACGCACGCTCTGATTGGCCGAGAGGCGTGTTTGCATGAGAGTATGTAAACATGGTTGTCACGTCACGCTTTCTGTGTTTCCCCGGGCACAATTTAAAACCATTTCAAAGCGGATAGTTCAACTCTCAAGTACAAATATTAAGGAATTTAAATGAAGAAAAATTTTCCAAGTTTTGCCTTGGGGATTGACCATCTCTTTCCCTCAGACCCGTGGAAAGAAAGCAAAAGAAAGAAGAACAACAGCCCTTTGCATGCCTCGATGTTAGTGAGCTAGACGACCTTGCCGAGGGAGCTCAAGCGAAGACAACAAAATATTATGCAACAAAATACACAGTAAACGTTTTTCAAAATAATTTTTGCATTTAATTACTACAATAAAATTCTCAAAATCACATTCTGTTTTTTGAAAAAGATGTGAAATGACATTTAACGCCAACTAAGCTTATATGCTACAGTCTGCGAAGCGAAATCTGTTCAAATCAAATTTTACACGGCGCCGATCGGTTGCCGTGTTTTGGCTGTCAAATGTTCAAAAAATGACCATGAAAACTTGAAAGAATGTACCAGACAGCTCACCAGACTGATGGATTTAATGCCCTTCGACTTAACTGCATTAACTCAAACTTGCCTGCTTGTGCTATGATTCCAAACCAGCAAAACTTCACAAGGCACGATGAGCGATATTCAGCTTCTCAACCGTCTTCTCGGGCTGCCAAATCGGGCAAGTTTGCGTCACTTTCAAGAGCGATCAAGTACAGTGGTTTCATCTTGAAGTTCTTTCCATACAGAGTCGTAAATCTTTTAAACATTTCTTCTGTTTTCACCGAACTTTAGGCATTTCTCCCAAAGATTTAGAAGGATTCAAAGCTGATATCGCTTTCATTTACACGGCGCTCGCTTGCTTGCTGGCGATTTTGCCACAAATTTTGATTTTTGTAACGCGAAATTTCATTGGTTCGTGCATTATCAGATGCGCGTTTTGATTGGTTAGTTTGAAAGATGATTGTCTAGAGCGTGTATTGAGAAAAGCTTTTTGGATCAAGAAGTCAATAAACAAAATTTCTCTTCATTTGTCGAATTAATTTGAGAAATATTTTATAAAAGCAATAGAAAACTTTTTTCCTGTGTTTGCATAGCCTGATATAAACACTCGAGGGGTTGAGAGAATTCTCGACAGTTATGCAAACCCTCGACTTCGTCTCGGGTTTGCATAACTGTCTCGAATTCTCCCAACCCCTCTCGTGTTTATATCAGGCTATGCAAACACGGAAAACGTTTTCTATTGCTTAATTAACTGCCTGCAACGTATAAGCTTAAAAATGTAGGGCTGACAGATTAACAGATTAACCCTTCTGTGCAACGTACAGGTCTCTCTCCTTACATCTGCATGGCCCCTGATCCCAGAAGTTTAAAACACTACAAATTATGCCGATTTGAAGTAAAATCAACGCAACCTGGATCACAGATCTATGTTTTGAATCAATCGATCGCTTCTTGTTGGCCATTATTATGTTGGAATAAAAAAAGGAAAAAAACCCGCTCTGTAATTAGTTAAATATTATTGTGATTTACGGAGTCTTGTCTTGTCTTGTCTTGTCTTGGCTTGTCTTGCCGAACGTGATCGAAATGCATGCCGGGAAGGTTCTGTTACACCTCGTGCGCGGGTAAACATGGAGGATGATGCAAGAAAAATTTTATAAGTCTAAAAGCAGTTCTCATTTTCCAAACTTTGAAGCTAGCAACGCTTGGCAAATGGGCCATAACTCACGACAGGGTTTTATTCTTGGGCAAGAACTGCTCTTGGACTTTGCTGCCTGGATCGACCTGACTTCGAACGCTGATAACTGACTTGCCGCTGATATCAGTTGCGTTGGAAGTTACATAACGCGTTTTGCTTCTTTAAAACATGCTGGTGACTTACGGGTTATCAAGGCTTTATGATGCCTATCAACCACCAGGCAGGCTACAAGGTACTTAAAAACAAATTAAACAAAAAACAGATATTAGTCGAAAGAGCTGTACTGCATCATGCATCACTTCTCTTTGCTTTGACGCTCGATCGAAATTCACGTGTTGTCTCACGTCACAATAACCTGTATAAAAAAATCTCTCCAGATTCCCGCTGTATACGCATTTTTTTTTTAAATAGATATCTTCATTTTTGAAAAAAGAAAAGGAACAGAGCGAAAAAAAAAATTGAGCGACCTCGTGTCGAACCGGCGTCACGGCAAAACAAATTCGAATCTGGCCCGTTCAGCGCCTCATCCGCTTGTGCTAACGAAGCAGTAGTAAGAGCTTAAGGTATTATAGTGAGTTGATCGCTTAGCGAACAAAAGGTTTCTTTTGTTTTCCATTCAACAAAAGGTCCCCAGAGGATGCCCTTGGAAAAATGTGTTTTTTTGCATACGTAATATCTCAAAAAGGAAGCAAACTTCAGGGAAAAAACATGCAGAACATTGTTTGACTCACGGAAACAAAACTGCATGCGAAATTTGGAGCGTTTTCGACAAAGTTCACTTTTCAGTAAAAAACCTAACGCCCTTTTTCCACCGAAGCCTTCA
>JAHPZR010041012.1:37500-67077 GCA_019787425.1 Platygyra sinensis | reverse complement strand
ATGCTATCTTTCTTTATACGTAACAATTTTGGCTTTTGAGAGAGGAATTTAAGTGAAAACTTACAGGTTATTCAGGTAAGTATCTAGTGCCTTTTATGGTAAGTACGCTAAAAACAACTAAAATATGTATAGGAAGAAGTCAGTCTTTCAAGCAACTTGCTTCCCGGCAGCGAGACCATGTGCTTTGAACTGGCTTCGATCTACGAGGGCTCAAGGATTTTTATCTTCTTTGATTAGTCTAGTTTACAAAGTTCGCTTGTTTAACTGCAGGTGGATGCAAGAGAGAAAAGTTATTTTTCCACTGGAATCGATTATTCTTTCTTGCCGTAACCGATAAATCAGGTACAAAAAGGCCGGTTGAACTTTCACTTGTTTATTTTTTGGAAGGTCTGAACTCCTGACATGTTTGCAAATAAGTTTTAGCCAAAACTTACCAAAAACAATGTAAATGTGCAGCTTCCTTTCTGACCGACTCGTCCTGTCTGAAGATCTTTCCTTAGAAGCAATTTCATATTTTTAACATTTCTGCTTATCAATTTAATCGCAATATGAACGTTCTTTTCGCATCCCTTCGAGCGGCACGTACTTCAAAGTGAGCTGATGCTAGGCGCTAGGTTGCGAAATTTATTTATTTTTCACTGAGCTTTTTTGACTGTCTTGCAGGGTCTGTTCTTTGAGGACAAAGGATGTTTTATTCAGTTGACATTTTGACAAGGAAAGGAAGACTTGGACTTATTTGGTAAGTTGATGCAATAATAATTAATGCACGTTCGATTGTTCCCACACTCTTTCTACATGCAGATGGTCTGCCGAAAAATAGTTTTAAGCTTCCAGATAGAGACCGGCCCAAAATAATGGTTTGCTGTTAAAGACATAGGTCCCAGTTTACGGCTATTCATTTATCAAAACTACCGAAATTTCACTTGATAGCCCACAATTGAAATATAATCCATCGCGATTTCGTTTCGCTTCACTGGCCGGCACCAAAGCAAATTGCTTTCGTTATAAGGAGAACTAAAACATATACATATAATGTAAAAAGTATGCTTGACTGATTAACCTTCTGCTGACATTTTCTTTTTTCATCCAAAGGTTGGCTGCTACTTATGGGGATTCCAAAAAAGGGATGGCAAATCGAGATTTTCGAAAAGTTAACATTCCAAGAGCGTGGTTAGTTGAACACAACTATGCAAATCATGTCATGTAACTAAAAGATATTAGTATAAATTTACCGTAGTCTATTGTGAATCCGTGGATTTGATTGGCTATATTACGTTGACTATCTGCTGATAGTCAACAGTTACGCATCAATGCACATCACGCATAACGTTTGAACCTGATGTAACATAGCAAAACAGTTCTTTTCTACGCGTTACTTGACATTTTTTTCCTTTTTATGCCATGAGACTGCGGTAAATTTATACTAAATCAATTAGAGTACTCACCCTCGTTTTCTACAAGCGATAGTCAACTCGGCTGCGCCTCGTTGACTATCTGCTCATAGAAAACTTTGGCTCGTGGTCTAATTGTTAATTAATATATCACCCAACTAGTGGACTAATGCAAATCCTGCATTTTGATTGGCTACGCGACAACGGGACTATTAGTAATAGTCGTTGAGTAGCGAAATTTGCCGGTTTTTCTTTCGTTTTTCTTCCCAAATAAATATTTCTTCAACTTGCATTTGTTACCTTTATTATTGCCTTTTCTGTCCAACTAGTTGGGTGATACTAAAACAATTATTGCCTTGCTACAAGGGTTTTCATCTGGTACTCAAGTTTTTCTCACTCCTTGAAAACCAGCAGTTCCAAATTTCAGTTCAATCAGAAACTTAAAAGAAAACCAGTTAGGGCTGAATGTTGTGGTTCCCACTAAAAATTGTCTATTGATGAGAATGGATTGAACAAGATTTCACATCAATATAGGTCATCACTAGATGTCCTGTACGTATGGCTCAGATGAAAGACTAGTGGTGTTACCATATGATGATAATTACTGAAAGAAAATACACTGTTACTATTATTAATACCATTTTAGTATAAATCTCTAAGTTTTCTACTACAAATGCTATTCTCTTATGGCTATGGTACTAGATAGTGAGTAGCCCTACAGCGTGTGGTTGCTAACAAAATGGCAGCCACTTCTTAGTGTTTTCTAGTGTGTATCAGGAGGATTGACAGTTGAGATAAAAATTTGAAGGACTAGTAGAAACTATCAAGACAATTAGATTATTTGTTCTTGATTTAATGGTTTTTAACTGACTTGGGCTCTACCCTCCTCACCAATCATAAGTTGCTTGCACATGTTTTCCTGCATTTTGTGTCAGCTACTAGTATATATCTAGTAGTTCAAGAGATCATGTCAATATCTTTTTTGATTGGCCAGAGTAAAAGACCTTAGTTCAGGTTTCATAACATTCTGTTGCAAACCCTTCTTCTTTGGACAACAGACATTGTCTATTCTTGCTGCAAGTGTACCCTATCAGAGCATCCCCTCCCAAACCCCCTCCCCCCCCCCCTCTCATACCCCAGCTTGAAGGCAGGATATTGACGAAGTTTTGCAGTCGGTTTCCCTGAGAAAAAAGTTCATATGCAAAGAACATATGCAATTCCAGGCCATAACAAAAAATAGAGACATGCAATTGATAAATGTAAACAACAGCCGAGTAAGCATTGTAACTGATACATCCACCTATAATTCTTATCACAAACCTCAACAATAATGCTCATAGAAAAAAAAAATACTGAAAAATTTTACAAATTTGTCATTACCACTGAGACGTAATATATCAAACACGAGCAACAGTGTTTCATTTGGGATATCCAATATGCCAAGAAGAGAGTTGAAAATACAACGTGCAGTGGAGTATTTTTTGATGAAATTTGAGGTGTTTGGATAGCTGATGAAAAACTGTCTCGAGTGTTTGATATATCTTCGCAATCGAAGAAAAAAAAGGAAAAATAAAATCGTAAAAATCTATCCTAATTAAGATCAGATATCCAAACCACCGTCACGGTCGTGATTTCCTTTGTTTCAACTTGATGAATTATTAATGAGTTTGCGAAAATAGAGCCTTCAGAAATGTACTTATGGGCTGTGTAAGGTTCTGCGTGGTGTTTTTGTTAGAATGTGTAGCTGGCCTCTTTTTTTCCTGCAGTGGATTCCTTCTCATGAGCTAGATTTATTAAACTGTTTCGACAGAATTCTGCTAAAGAAAAACTAATTAGCAATAATTTGCTTTTAGTGAATAATTATTGTCCTCAGTACTTTACGATAAATGACATACTCATTCCTTCTATTAATTTTTTTCAGTCATGACATTGTTAATCCTGTTGTGCCATTTGCCCTTCGATTGTCATCCAACCTAATGATTGGTGTTGTGCGAATCTATCGTAAACAAACACAAACTGTATGGGGTAAGAATTATTCAGTTTTTTTAGTTTCTCTGCAACCATAGAAATATCATTCTACTACTTTTACTTATATAAGAAGTACCAAATAATAACAGTTTGTAAAACAGAATTCTTATGACCTACTTTATTTAACAAATAATTAAGAAGGGCCTAAGCCGTGTATTACACTATGATAAAACACAATGGTCATTTGAGAACACGAGGGAAATGTAGAAAACACAAGCCGTAGGCGACTGTTTTCTACATTTTCTCGAGTATTCTCAAATGACCGGAGTGTTTTATCACAGTGTAATACACGGCTTAGGCTTCTTCATTTGCTTTAAAATATAGATTTTACACGCGCAAAACAATAAAACACGCTTTTTCTATGTTTTATACTCTGATAAAACATAGGTTTTTGACCAATCTGAGCGCGTGCAGGGTCCTATCTATATTTTAATCAATGATATTTTGGCTTGTTTTGGCAGTTGAAGTTGCGCAGATGTGGAAGACTATAAAGAATGCCTCAGGACTACGACCCAGTGAAATTGATATGATAAATCAAGCATCAAGGTAAACGCCTTATGTCAGAAGTTTTAACAAAAAGTTGAATCATGTGTGCTACAGGCACATGTGGTTGCATTTCGATTGATACCCTCAATCGATGCCCTCAATCAACATCGTGATCGACATCTCAATTGATATTTGGTCTAAACTAAATTTGATGCTCTATCAACATCTCAATCGACACTCTGTCAACATAGGATCGACAGTGGGTCAGTAGTTGGCAGAGTGTCAACCAACTCATGTGTATCAAACAACACTCGATGACAAGTCTGGGAAAATTAATCAACTCTTGACTCATAGTTGAACAAGACGCCAATCAAGTGTTGACTTTTTTAAACCAGGTGTTTGTTTTATGTATTAAAATCATTGCCTGAGAGTATCCTCAATGTAACGTTATTCACAGCCAAAAAGTTATCACCCAGTAGCACTCTTCATAAATACCTGCATAAATTAGTGAAAAGCAAAAATATAAATGAGCGCTTAAGTGATGAGACAGGAAATTAAAGTTGTGCATTTTATTTTTTTACTTTGTAATTGGTCAATAGTCTATCTTACTACAAAAATTGTTAATCTTTGCTTTAGGAGATCTTTGTTTTTTGAGTAATAGTCATCATATCTTCAAGTTCTTTGAAAATACCCATAGAGGGGCACAGAGATCGATCAAGTGTCAATCAAGGGGTTGATCAAGGTATTGATCAACGCCCGACTGCAGTCGGATTTAGTACACATAATCTAAAAAGTTTACAACAAGTTGTAACAAGTTGTAAGTTTGAGTCAAACTCAGTTTAAATTTGCTTTAACCAAATGTCAGGTTTTAATCACGTAAATTCTAGAACTCAGTGGAGTTTCCCTTCACTACCCCTTACATTATCATTTTGAATATGTAGGGTATTTTGGTGTCATCAGTTGTTTCATTCTTGCCAGTATTTGTGACTTGGGGTTATACTAAGTGTGGAATATTTTAAAAAATATACTTTAGAAGTGGTCTTAAGGTTTGAACACCCAAATCAGCACCAAAATGTTTGAAAGTGCTTCAGTAGCCTTAAGAACAGCTTATTTTATTCCACGGTCATCATCTTGGACGATAGATTGAGTTTGTCCTACACTATATATTCAATAGGCACACAATTTTGTCACCACCTGTGAGAAGTCAGTA
The DNA here is from genome assembly GCA_019787425.1 of Platygyra sinensis. Taxonomy (NCBI): domain Eukaryota; kingdom Metazoa; phylum Cnidaria; class Anthozoa; order Scleractinia; family Merulinidae; genus Platygyra; species Platygyra sinensis. Next base: position 61,962 of record JAHPZR010041012.1, on the reverse strand, counting down.
TAAGAGAATGCTAGAGTAACAGTATTGGTGATAGATTGCGACTGACATGTACAACTGATCTTTTCCTAGAGAGGACGCTATCACAGACACACTGGATTTCACAACTGAGTCGTTTCGCTGGGATCTTGAAGTTCACTCCATAGCTCTGATTGGTCAAGTAAGCAACGTTAACAGCAAACAAATGAACAGAACAAGGAGCTAAGATCTTGCCCCTGAAGGGCTGTACAATGTCCTAATGTCTGCCCAATCGTTGGTTGGAGGGGGAGGTAGAACTTTCCGCTTTTCCGCTTCCGGTACCTTTATCTCCAGACTCCCGGTCTTTTCCGTCCTGCTCCCATCCCCTGTTGATAAGAGACTCAAAATGCATCTTTGTCGTTAGATGCGTAGTTCTAAGGCGGGAGTAAGCCAGCTTTTTTGTCTAAGCTCCAGTCGCACTTTCGTTTGTTCGTTTGCTCAGAAGTATCATAACTAACCCACGAAATGCAAATCAAATAGACTTTTGTGTTCATGTTTTCGAATAGTAACGCATAAATAAATGACCAAATAAGCATGTTATATTTCTCTCACTTGCTCCCGCCTCTTAGACAGTGTAGAACTCTCGTTTCCCTCTCTGGTCCTCTCTTTCCAGGCAGAAAATGCGTTAACTAACACAATGTGATCCTTGCTGTGGATGATTTGTTCTTCCCGTGCTCACTTCTTTTCGGCATTGTGCTAGCAGCACCCACATGTTACGCGTGATGGCAACTTTGGCGATTCGTATTCCCGCGCGTAGGAATCACAAAATTCATTCCTTCTGTCTTCGTAATTTGATACCATTCCATGCACCAAGTGGTATGGCTTTTGGTATCAGAAGAAACATTTCGAACCAGTAAGGCTATAGTAGCCCGTGTTGCAGACGAACTTAACTGACCCTGGTTCGTTTGCAACGCAGGCTAGGCTATAGGAGCTAAACCAGGTTTTGTCTGGTGTCATGTTACCCTTTCTAGTACGCTTCAATGGCAGATCAGGTGAGTTTGGTCGAGCCATGGTTCATATTTTAGCGAGACGTAGCCGTGCTATGGCGACACCAAAGCATCCTGATGTGCTGCCGAATAGTAGTCAAAAGTTACGATTGAGGATTTACCCTACCCAAATTCTGTGAAAATTCGCCAAGTGAGCATGATATCGCAGCCATATCGGCTAATTGATTTAATGATATAGGGAACTTAAAGGGGCATTGTCACGAGGATTTTGCTGTATTAGGTCAATTCTGTGCTAAATTCATTACTTTAACGCTTTAATCATAAACAAAAAGCTTCTGTAAAGCTACGACGAAGATGTCAAACGAATTTTATCAGAGAGGGCTAACCATAATAAATTTCTTGAGGATTTTTGGAACTCGGGGCATCAAAACTTGAAATAAGTGGCCAATTTTTCAAATTTCAATCCATTTCCATTCGTAGCGACAGGCGGCAGAAACAGTTTCAATACCTTCAAATAACCTTCGATAACAAAACTAGATCATTAGTTTTGGAATTCAGTTGATGCGAAGGCACCTTCTAGCTTTTTATATAGTTGCCAAATAGCGTGACAATGCCCCTTTAAGCAAACCACGACGGCAATGGCAATAGCTGTGCACGTGCGTTATAAATCTTTGTATATTTCGTTGCCGTTCTCTGCCTAACAACAACGTGAATTGAAATGACCAAGTTTTGCCTATTTTGGAGAACCTAGGCCACGACGGCAAATATTTTGGATTTTCTTATGGACTTGATCGCTGACATTACATGTTTAGTTTGAGCAGGTTTTTAGACAGATTTGCGCTCTGAACTGTTTTAGTTACTTACGAAACTCGAGAGTAAAATTTTGATCCATTTTTTGCTTGGCTTCGTCCCCGGCGTCGCCGTATTATTAGGGAGCTTAAGGTGGCTGAACACAGTTTTTGATACCTCTGTTTCATTTACCTTTGCTTCTAAAACCCTTGATCCTTTGGTCGCCAAAAATGGCAACAAGCAAGTTAACAACACAAACTTCAACTTTTTGATAATTAAACTGTCATATGTGCCGTTGCCATGGCAACATGATTAATTATAAACAGGCGTTTAAAATCGGTTTTGTTTATTTGCAGAAAATCTAGTCATTAGATTTTCTTTATAATTTGCATGCAACAAGCTTGTAACGATACTCACATGTTAGCGCTATTTTAATAATAATTTAACAAACAGATCTTTAATTATCCATCGTTGAAGGTTCACTGGCATATCTTGAATTTCCTTTGTTAAATTTTAATGTTTTTGAATCCTCCAGTTACTTATTTCCTAAAGTATTTTCGCTCTAAATTTCGTGAAATTCTAATGAGTGGTTCTCGAGAAATAGGCGTATCTCCGAAAGTCAATTTTTCACTCAATCGCAATTTTTTCGACTTACTACGCATGCGCTGCATTTAACTGGGTTCCTTCGGTAACAAACAAAAGCTGAAAATTGCTGGGTTCTTTGCATCGTTACCTTTTCTAACGTATATTTGTAATGAAAGACTAAAGCCATCAATACACTGCTTTCAATTATAAAGAAAAATAACACAGATAGTGCGAGTGTTGAGTAAATAAAATGATCGCTTTATTGACGGCTTGTTTGTTTTTTGAAATCCTTGTGCACGTGCTGAATTGGATCAGCAAAAGCGCGCGCGAAAACTGTGTTCGGCCACCTTAAGCACGCGCGTTTTTGAGACGCGGACGGCAACCGGAAATGAGCCGTTTTCCCTTTCGCTTTGTCTTCACGCAACCACATTTATATTGTTAAGTATCTTTCCTCCATTAGAGATTATTAGTACAAAAATCTTGGAGACATCACTGTCCTGGCACGCGAAATGTTGTCTTCCGTTTGCCGTCCGCGTCTCAAAAACGCCCGTGCTTAAGCTCCCTATTAAATGTCGCAAGGTGACAGCACTAGTAGACACGGCTTATGATTGGCTAATTGAGCGAATTTTGAGTACGAGAAAAAGGGATATAGCACAGCGTTTGAGAGGGATACCTTGTCTAGTATGAAACTCAGACTGCTTTGTTGTCACGGTAGTAAGTGCATTTAATATTTTGCTAAGCATTTTCAAATAGTTTTCTGTTCTAAACTTTATTTCTCGCAGGACGCCTATTTTGCAGTCAACGGCAATGGACATCGTTCCCCGTTGATATCGCCACCTCCTGCCGTGGGACAATTTAGTCCTCCCAGTATACCGGGAACACCCGTGCAGCAGGGAACTCCTGGGTGGCTGGAGCAGTGGAGGGGGGCACCTGGCTCAGATCATGAACGCAGTCCATATGCGGCCAGAGCAGCTCATATCAGTATACCAGAGATAAATCATATTCGTATCCGTGAAGACGAACTGATAGAAGTAAGTAAATTACTGACAGCATCAAAATCTTTTGCGTTTGCGGTTTTTGAGAGGGTTGTACGGGACAAGTAGTTCTGTAAGTAGATCTTTTCATCCCCAATGTCCCTGTTCAAAATTTGGGAATGAGCAGATAACAAACCAACCTCGTTCCCAGGGTCTCTCATCTTACCGCCCCCTGAGGCGAGCGAGGAGAGACCCTGGCACACGCTGGTCACGTGCCGCTTTGACAATTGAGAACATCAGGGAGGGGTCCTCTGTAATCAGGCAATTTGTCGCGTTGAGCTTTGTCAAATTCAAAGTATCGCGCTCTGCTGCGACTGACATTACCCGCGATGTTTAGCAGTACTTAGCCTTCAGGATGAAATTTCGAATATTCAGATTGTTGCAAAAAACATAACAATGTTTCTAGAAAATTGTATAGCTTTCTCGAGTAAAGCTACGGCAGTCTCTGAAGAAAAGCTGGTTGGAAGAATATAATATCCGTGATCAAGAAGCAACACACAGTGCCTTCAGTTCCAATCAAATATCCGGTCCCAGCGTCACAACATCGAATCAAAGTAAGCATTATTTTCACGGAACATCTTAATCTTTGTCCTTGGAGAACCAACACTAAAAACCTCAAAACATATGTTGCAATAGAATGGCGAGCCTAAACAAAGTAGTCAAAGGCCCTGTTCGCACTACGCGAAATTTTGTTTGGTTTGCAAAAAAATCTGTCAACGCGAAGCCATTTCTAATGCGAACGATTTTTTGCACCCACCAAAATTGTTGCAAGCGCCACGAAACTTCAAAGATTCCGTCGACTAACTTTGGAGGCTGTAAAAATTTTGTCAGGCGAGAAAATCCTTTGTTCCTTGACATCCATCCGTCATTGGGTCGTCAAATTTTGCAGCATAATTATTTACGAAGCGAACGTGACCGTATGACTTCCCGCGAGTGTTCTCTCACTGAACATATTAGAGTATCAGTTAAACCATCAAATCACTCTCTACCCATTCGCATATTTCTACGGAACAAGATCTCAGGAAAATGGCACTGGACAGGTGCAGATGGATTTCGAACCAAGATTCTGCAGGGCGAGGAAATATCCAGTGCGGGTGAAAACGACGGCGATGGCGGCGTCTTGTCTGATGAATTAAAACCTCCAAAATGAATAACAGGCGAATCCTAGCAACCAAAACTATAATTACTTGTTGATATAGCAATAACAGGTTCTGTATGAAAAGCAAAAAGCAATAAAGTGCCATGAAAACATTTCGGGGGAGCATTTTTCATTCACAAATATTCGACCGGAAACTGCGCGCGAAACAGACACCAACACACATTTCAAGACATCTTGTCACTAAAAAAATTTCGCATCATCATGTGCGAACAGGATTGCGAAAACAAAAAATTGGTGATTACAAAATTTTCAATTTTTTTGCAAACGCAAAACTCAAAATTTCGTCTTTTTGATATGAGAAAGCACAGCGAAATGCAGACCGCAAAGAGTCGTTCGATCTTTGCAAAGTTAGGGGACCGCCGACGGCGCTGTGACACCAATAAATCTTTTCACCCTTTCGCTCCTCTCGAAGTAACTTTGGCTTTCATTGCTCCCCTGATTACTCTAAAACTGTTTTATCGCCGTTCACAACTTACACAGTAGACCTGGTTTTAATTCATTCCGAGGAAATGATCAGATGAGTCGAAGATCTTCCATACACAGCCAGGGCCGTAGCGTGCAATTCTTCATTCGCCTTGTTGAGGAGATTTTTACAATATGTAACGTCCTTAATTGAACCACACAACCTACAGCAACTTTGACATTCCTTTATCAGATGATGGATGAGGTTTTCGCCGGCATTTGCAGAATAAGAGCATCATATCGCTCCTGGTTTATTTTGGTGACAACCACATCCCGCACTCCCGAAGGTTAAGCATAGACAAAATTAATACTAGACCACCCTTCCCTTCAATAAGTTAATTGTCATCTCCAAGATTCTTGGAGACACGTGACCAGCGTGTGCCAGGGTCTCTCCTCGCTCGCCTCAGGGGGCGGTAAGATGAGAGACCCTGGGAACGAGGTTGATAACAAACGTCACAGTCGCTGGTAGGTTCAGACAAATGACAAATCTCTACCCATCCATACTGACACCTTTCCATTGTACCTCCATGGCAATCAAATGGCTGGAAGACAAATCGACTGTTGTTCTGACGAAAAATACAACTATAAAGGCGGGGGTACACATGACTAGGAGTGAAATTTGAAGAAATATTTAAAGGGAAATTGTTAGGATTAAAATGGGTTGGAAACACTACCAGACAGTTGACTTCCACCCCCACCACCAAAAAAGAAAAAGAAAAAGAGCTCGAGAGCCCTAGGTTGGTAGGGGACTGTTTGGTGTCGATCTAATTCTTCACTTCAAATTTCAATTTTCCAAATCCATCAAATCTCTTCAACATTTCATGTTTTCCGAAATTTAACCTATCCTTTGAGAAAAAATGTCTCTTGCCCAAAATCTATTGTCCAAAAATCACCCAAAAATTTACACAAAACCGCCAAACAGTGGTTATGGTTATGAACATAGAGATTTAGCGTTGCTTGAAACGTGGCCGAGACATTGGCAGAAAGGCCGTGTTAAGCGACGTCATAACAGTCTTCACGTGTACCCCGCCTTAAAGCAATTGAAAGGCTGACCGGACGACTAAAAATGACAAATTTAATGCCTAATAGTTACTACCAGTAGTTTGTTTTTCACTGCTGTTCCTGATCTAACGCCAAGATCCGGCTTCACTCCGCTGCTGTTTTTACAAGTGGTCTTGGCATTGCAGTCTACTCAGTTAAAAATACAAATGTGATATAGCACAGTTCTCTTAATGACTGCTTCCTTGTGATTGATGTTATCAGATTCCAGGTGAGGTTGAGATAACTGAAGAGCCTGAAGTCATCCCTCCTCGCTCTCCACACCCTGCTATTCCTCGTTCTCCACGCCCTCGTTCCAGGTCTCCTCGTGCCCGCTCCAGGTCTCCTCGTGCTCGTTCCAGGTCTCCTCGTCGCCTTTCCAGGTCTCCTCGTGCTCGCTCCAGGTCTCCTCGTGCCCGTTCTAGGTCTCCTCGTGCTCGCTCTAGGTCACCTCGAGCCCGTTCCAGATCTCCTCTTCGTCGCTCACGTTCTCCTCTCTCGCCACAACGACGTTCACCTCCACGGAGAGATGATCAACCAACAGGATCGTAAGTCAGACACAACGTTAAATCAACAATCTCTCTCGTATTTAATCTTATTATTTCATGTTTTCTCTTCACATGTTTTAAGAAACGGCGTCAGCACTATGATTACAATTTTCAAATTTACATTAGGTAACTACGCTGCACAGGATCTTGAATCTTGATCTGTTTATAAAGTGTCTAAGGCTTTCACTCTCGGTACACGAGGTAAATGTTCCCTCCCCAGTTTGCTAGAAAAGAGAAAGCAGTTTCTTGGGGACATATCGAACAAGTATAAGCCCTCTCATGTTTTACGTAACAACTGGTTCACAGTAAGGTTATTGTACTCTTTCATGTTTTACATTGAGCCATGTTTTTCATGTTTTATCAGGCGAGCCTCGCCTCCTCCAGCCATTCTAGATCCGTTGGATGAGGAGCCATCTTTAGCAGATGTACTAACATTACCAGAGCCGACAGGAATGTTAGAGATACCGGAAGGTGAGGATCAGCGGAGAGCATAACTGAACTAGCGGCAAAAAATGCGACGTCCCAAATATACTCTTCTCCGTTATTCCGGCGACAGCAGTGAACGAGGCCACAAATGTGCTTTTTGATCTTTTTCATTTTTAATTTTCACAGAACCTTCAGACGTTGAGGTGCCCATGACTTTAGCCGAAGAAATCGAGGTAAGGAAAAGAAGAAACAACTGAGAAACTCGATCAGAAGATGCAAATTGGTATTCAAATAAAAATATGTGTCACGTGCTGATCTTTTGGTGAAACCAAAATGTCGAATGATCAATTTTCCGCAGCTGTCAGGTTTTTTCATTTTATAAGGGTATATGTAGCGCACCCGAGAAGTAGAACATCGCAAAGGTTATGATATCTGCTAGTTTGTGTGTTTCGAGAAAAAAAAGCGGTGACTTCGGTTTGATATATATTAGCTTGATGGGCTCCTGCTTGACCGTATTCCAGGGAAAAGGCCCTGGGAACAAGGTTAATATTTGCTCAAACCGCACTTACAAGAAGCATAAACATTGTTAAATAACTTGAAAGAATCAAGGTTACTTTTTATTGAAATTTTTGCTTACATGCCTCGGTAAGTGAAGAAGGTAAGCGAATTTCAAAATTCCTTCATCAGCATTACGTTGAATGAACTTGCATTTTCTTCCCAGGTTCCTGTTCCCACCGGGTTAGTTACCCCAGCGGTACCTATCAAGACCGTCATCCCATCCCCACCCCAGAAGAGAAGAAGGTTGGCTATCGACCGTAACACCGAACTAGATGCTGATGTCATAAGACGAAACGTGAATACAGAAGGACGAGAGACTCTCCGGGAACGAGTGAGAAACAAGCATGCTTTGTTTTACGTACTGTTATTTTAACGCTTGTATTACTTATATTAATAAGTGTCTAAGAAGCGCCAAGTTTTCAGAAAGTCGGTAAACGTCCGCTCTTATTTCAATTGTACTTACCGTGACCTCGAACATCTCAAGAAAATCTATCAGAAAAACTGTCAAAAAAACTTTCTGAAGAAAACAATCACGAATTTCAACTCACTTTGGCGTGAAATTGGTAAAAAGTGGCCCGTAAACATGGAATTTCTCTCGTTGATGAGAAAAGGAAACTCGATGGCGGGTTAGTCTCTCAGACTGTTTTCAGAGGTGACTTATTTTGCTGTGTTGATTATTTCGGCATGTCCATTGAGTTTCGATCAGGTACGAATCAAGTTGAATGTTTGAGTGAATTCAGCATTACCTGGACATGCCTTGTCTCACTTGATCTTCTGTAAAGTGAATTCCTTGACGGTTACATCCTTGATTACAAGTTGTTGAAAGCCTGGCTTTCTATAACTCTCGCTCAATGACCATGTGACATTTAAAGGGAATATCATGCATTATTTATTCAGTATTGCCAAATGATATTAGCATGTCCCTGTACTTTGTTTCAGAGACTTGATGAATATCCACTGAAATCTGTAAAGGATCTGTTCACGACACCAGCCACAGAAGGTGAGGGGAAAGTTCGAGAACAAATTGAGGTTTTGCCACAGTGTTTTGGCTTCTATACATACAAGGGTATACTTGAATGAAAATGACTCCACAATGATATCGCAATGAACTTGGTTTCACTTTCAACCCTTTAAACTGTGTGTTCTTTAAAGTAAAATTGTTTAAAGGTACGTTAAATGCAATAGCCAACTTGGCCATAAGATATTATTTGACTGAGTTTGTCCATTTTCAAATACTTTCGTCCAAACCATACAAATGAAAGACGACCATGTAATTTTTCCACCAATTTTCCATGAGTGCTATTTTTTCTTGACTTTTCCAGCTCTTCTTAGCTATCCTTTTCTCGACTTGTGGAAGAGAAATGCTGTCACAGTCCCTAAAGACTACTCGTCGAGCGAGTCTGGGGTGTCAGATGAGAGAAGCCCGTTACCTATTCAGGAAAGTATTGAGGTACGTCCGTATAAAAATGGCGACTCGGAGGTCTGTCCCAAGGAGTGTATTCTCAGCACTTAATTAAGAACAGATGAGCAGTATTAATGTTGGAAATACCTTTAAAGGGTTTTTAATTCAAATTGAACAGTTTTCCTCATGATGTTGACTAGAAATGAAAAAATAACTTCATGAGCCTTGGAAACATATTTATGTCTGTGTTATCCCAGCCCAGTTGTAAGCAAATAATAATGGAAAGAGAAAACTGTTGATCAAGCAATTTCTGTCCTGTCTGCTTTTTGCGTAATCGTCAGCCTTCATGGTGGGTCCCTGCCATTCAAACACTTTTCAATAATTCCGTTGGGTTTCCAGCAGAGTTTCCAGTGACCAGGGTTTCTACGAGGGAGAAATTTGAATACGCAGCTTTATTTCTACGGTTAGGCCTACCGTCCACACACTTATCCGTCAAGAAAACGAAGCTTTCCGTAAACGACCTTCAACCCGGAGAAATTTGAAAACGCTGGCTTTACGTTTTATTGTGGACAGAAAACATGTTAAAAACGAAGCTATTCAAAAACAATGACGTCAAGGTAATCGCGTGAATTTCCTCCCCGAGTCTTTCCTCAAACACAAATCGAAAATGATTCGTGACTGTTTTTTCCAATGTCTCCAGTTTATTATGGACAGAAAACATTTGATGCGTTTTGAGTTGAAATTTCTTCGTTGTATTGTGGACGGGGCCATAAACAATTAGTTTGTCAATCATGTTTTCTAAGGCCATACGCAGCATGGAAACTCCGCTTGAAAAGGAGCTTGTCCGTGGAGAGGCACTTGGCGAGGGATCAGGACTGCTTGAACACTCCGCAGCAAATACCTCGGAATTAACACCGGCTCCTCACGGTAGGAAAATTTTGCCAGCTCTCAAGCTTTGAATTTTTTTGTATGCTTTGAAATGATGCAACCAAACTCACTGTTTTGTTTTACAAAACTTTTGAAACATTGTAGAAAGCGGCACGAAAGCGGGAGATCTTTCTGCAAGTGGCGATCGAGGCATAAGTGCAGAACTCGAGGAACCCACACCACGAGGGAGGTAAGTTAGCGGATCCATATGTATCTTGCATTGAATTCCACAATATATATCAAGGTATTGCCTTTTCTGTGGGGCAAAATCTGACTCAGCTTTACCCGTGATCAAAGGACAACGTGACAAGTGTTGTTCGCGTTAACAAATATTTATAAGCATACATGATGTCACATGAGCGTGATCAGTAAACACCGACCTTAGAAGAGGACTTTTCGTATGGAAGAAGCTTCAAATGTCCCTTCTACGTATTTAAGAACGTTTCCGCAACTTATTTCTTTATCCGTAATTTTCAATTCACTGAAAGAGCTGAATGATGTTTCGCGTCTTGCCAGTTTTACCCAATCTTTCCGTTTACAGATCGTCTTCGATTCTTCGTCCATCTATCTCTGGGCTTTTGTCACCTATCCAAGAACCTTCCGATTCCGAGATCGCTTTGGAAGAAATTGGTAAGATGAATGGTGTGTCTGTTTATCGATGTCTTAACCGCTGCACTGTATTGGATTTTCAAAATTAATGGCAGCTTCTTAATACTTGTACACAGGAGAGCTTCCAACCCTTATGGAGCAGTCTGAGGTCATGCAGCCCCTTGAAGAACAAGCTTACGAAACATTTAGGTATTATGTTAAATAAAGCCTCTTATTTGAGTGACACGATTCTAGGCGTTTTACTGAAAGGTTCCTTTAGTGCTTTAAATCTGGGGCCTCAGTGTTGTTAAAAACGCAGTATAATAGTTTAATTCAGCATCATCTTTATCTTTGTCCACATATCATACTGCCATACTTAACACTACAATTCAAAACTTCGAGTAAATTTTTAAATTTTAATCCTGGATTAGTGCGGGTGTCCGGCCGTCTGATCAACATACAGATTGGGAACTTGGTGCTACACTAGCTCATGTTTCGTGCAATTCGTCAGGGCTCGAAATTAACGCTTACAAACTCGCAAAATGCGAGTGCTTTTGATAATCTGCGAGTGGGAAAAATATCTACCATCAAACGTTTGCGAGTTAGAATCATCCATGTCTACCAAACATTTGGAAAGAATTTGCTAGTGGTCTCACCAGTTTTCTATTGGAAAAAATCTTACTAGGAAACCTTTGCAAGTGGACTAAAAAGTTAATTTCGAGCCCTGAATTTCGTGTCGTCTCTCTTTTGTTTGCGACAGAAGTTTCTCCGCTGAAATGCCAGGTGCAACACACTGAAGGATTAATGTGTTATGTGCTTTACAACCTTGACGTTACCGCTGTTTCGAAATGTAGAATCGGTTGGTTGTACACCTGCAAACACTGACAAGTTTTGTAAGTGCTGCATAGTTTTAACAACCTTGCACAGCATCAGCCGGCTTTAACGATACATTGCGCTCAATGCTACCAGCATCTCAAGGAAAGTTCGTTGAAACATATTTTCTTATAGCAGCGACTTTAGAAATGGAAAGCTCGGCGAAGAACAGTCGCTACTGCTGCTTTCATTACTTTCTCTTGTCAGCCGGACTTGTCGTGTTCTCTTTCTTAATTAATCAGCGTTGTGGTGGCTTTAATTCCACTAGGTTGGTTACTAAAGCTATGGGAGACCGTCACGAACCAGTCGTGTTTAGAAAACTGTGTCCTCCACGATCGACGGCGCGCAAATCTGCAGCAAAAATTTTCTATCATCTTCTCGGTAAGTATCTTAATTGATAAAACAAGCCTCCTGTTCGGGGAGGAGGGCGTTAGCTTGCGTGACAGGCGTCCGCAAGGGAGGGAAAGGGGAAAGACGAGCTCGCAAAGCGCGGTATAATCGCTCTCATTTTGACTTCCCTCCCTTTTTTACGGTGTTGCGAGTTCGATGTTTTTAGTGGCAGGTAGTTTGTAGTCAAATCAGAACACAGGGATGTCGGAAACAACAATAAGGTTATTTAATCCACACGAACGCAGTAATTCCACACAAGACTTCACAACAAGCACACGCTAGGCTTGTAACTACACTTGAACTTCCGTCACTCTTGTATAAACAAACGGCCTCTGCCAAATATCCACGTAACCTCTCGGTTACACTCTTCAACAAACACGAACACGACCTCTGTCGATACTTCACAAAGCCTCCAAGCTTTACACGCGACTTTCGTCACACTTCAGTAAACTCTACTGACTCACGAGATTATTCTCTCAACACTCCTGGGAAAAAAACCTCAAACACTCCTGGGATAAAACCATTTAAAAACTAGACCGGTTCACTAATATACTTTACAGCATAACGTTCTAGAACTTTCCGGCTCGACTAAATAAAGTAACATTACAGCAGCAGACGTAAACGACTAAAATAAATTGCTTAGTGACCGTGACACATCTAATTAATACACGATACTTCTAGATCAAATTAACATAGGCCTGTTCGCACTAAGACGAAAATTTGAATTTCGCGCTTGCAAAAAACCCGAAAATTTTGTAATCACCAATTTTTTGTTTTCGCAACCCTGTTCGCACATGAAGATACGATTTTTTTTTAGTGACAGTTCACTTGATCAATTTACATCAAGATGTCGTGAAATGTGCGTCGGTGTCTGTTTCGCGCGAAGTTTCCGGTCGGATTTGTGAATATAAAATGCTCCCCGAAATTTTTTATGGCACTTTATTGCCTTTTGCTTTTCATGCAGAACCTGTTCTTGCTAAATCAACAATTAGTTATAGTTTTGATTGCTACGCGTGTTAAGGATTATGGAGGTTTTAATTCAGCAGCGAAGACACCTTCGTTTTCACCCGCACTTGATATTTCTCCAGCGCCATTTTCCTGAGATCTTGTTCAGAAGAAATATGCGAACGGGTAGAGATTCATTCCACGATTTACTGAGGCTCTTAATATGTTCCGAGAGAGAACACTCGCGGGAAGTCATACGGTCACGTTTGCTTCGTAATCCATATGTTTCAAATTTGATGACCCAATGACGGATGGATGTCAAGGAACAAAGGATTTTCTCGCCTGACAAAATTTTTACAGCCTCCAAAGCTAGTCGACGGAATCTCTGAAGTTTCGTAGCGCTTGCAAAAATTTTGGTGGATGCAAAAAATCGTTCGCACTAGAAATCGCTTCGCGTTGACAGATTTTTTTGCAAAACAAACAAATTTTCGCGTAGTGCGAACAGGGCCATATACTCGAATGTTCCAAGTCACGCAGCACTTTTGGTAACATACGGCCTGCTACGCAGGCTAGGGGGGCGTGTACTCTGTGAATCTCTGGGTGGGGGTGTGTCGCTGGGACACTGAAATACTACACCATGTTCAGCTTTATTTTGCAGATTGGTCACCAACACCTCTACATTTCCCAGACCTAGCAATTTTCCATGCAGAAACTTTATCAATACCTTAGTTCCACAGACGCCAACTAAACCAATATCTTACAAAATCACTTCCGAGTTTCAAGTACTATTATCGAACCCCGCCGGGTAAATTTCAACCTCGTTCACAGGGCCTTTTCCTGGCTTGGGGGCGGCCAAGCCAGGGAAAAGGTCCTGGGAACGAGGATGGGTACATTTTACCCTACTTTAGATTACTGAACTGGTTTCTGTACACTATCCCAGACTAGACTGCCTGAAAACCATCCCCTGGCTTCCGGCAGCGGTACATACCCATACAAATTACATATGGGAGTACCCCCGCCCACTCACACCCTTGGGCTCTCATGTTTGCTTGACTGCCTCACTGATTAGAAAACTAAAAGAGGAATCTAAAAAATTGCGATAAGCTTCTTGATAGAGCGGTTCTCAGTTTACTGCTGAAATTAATCTTGCTAATCGCGACGCTGTCACTGCTTCAAAGAAGCTCGCTATAAGAGCGGCTTTCAATTAGTGCGTAAAATCAAAACCAAACCAATTACCTACCAATTACTCTAGTTAGCCAACACAAGCCGTAGTAAAAACAAAACCACAACTAAAGTAATAGCCTGATTACTTTCGAACGCCCCATTGAAAATCGCTCCGTTCGAAAGGTTTTCAACTGAGTGTCGAGCAGTACTTCGTTTTACATCAACTACGCTATACACTATTGGCTTAAAAACTCGCGCCACTTTTTCATCCAATCAGAAAGTAAAACCACAACCAATCACCTCTCGCTTGCACACCGGCATTTTCCCGCGCTTCGCAGCAGCTTCATGTATTTATTACCAGTTGTGATTGGTTCACTTGATTGTCTGTGTTCATTGTGATTGACCAGTACAGTGATTACTTTGGATCTAGTTTAACTACGCTCTGTTGAAAACCACTGCACTATTGCTTTAGATTTGGTTTTACGACACCCAGTTGACAACCGTTCTAACACAGTAACACTAATGTCAAAGCTTAGCATGTATCTTGCTGACAGTCCCGTGTTTTCTCTTTTCAGCATTACATAAAAATGGCGTGTTTGAGTTGAAACAGAGAGACCCGTACAATCTGACAAATATTTACATCCACAAGGGAATGAACTTTTGATCGCTACAGGCTTCAGTGGCGCTACTGTTATGTTCTGGAAAGACTTAGTTTTCTTTAAAAAAAAAGTGATTACCTTTTATTTTACTTCTCATCGCTGCTATAAAATCCATATATCGTTTTTTAATTAAACATCAACTATGATCGTTTGAAGTGAAGCAAGCAGTGAGCAAGTTAGGGAATGTTTTTGCCTTAGCCAACTAGACATAGCATTTTTTATCTCTTTATTTTTGCTCCTTGAAAAGGAGTCTATTTTTATTGTCCTCGAATAAGGGTCGGGTTTTATCTCTAGTTTTAAAACGATAGAGAAAAACGAAATAGATTTTTTTCCATCACTACTAGCGTTTCTTTGCTTGCAAAGCTTTGTAGAAACAATAGCAATGTGCCTGATTCAAGTTTAAAATAGAATCTCTGACAGTGTTCCTTCAATATGACGTCACTAGGATATGTAGTGCTACTGTAGCAACTTGACATTCTGACGTAATATAGCAACTGAAAACATGGTGAAACCGGTGATGCTTTTTTGCACAACGTATCGTTCTAGTACCTAAATCGAGACGTTGGTAACAGGTTCTTCTAAACAATGGTGACTTCTTGGGTGGATCTTCGACGAAAGGGCACTTTTCTTTGAAGACCGTGGTTTGGCAAACCACGCCGGATCACTAGCCATGTAACCTCAGAAGTCTCCAACTAAAGATTTCACGTAAACTAGTCTTTAAAAAGAGGATAAGAGTTATGAGATAATGGCACAAGCTATTATAATAGTTTCCTTTACTTTTATTATGGATACATACATTTCTTACATTCACAACGGAATTACACCGAAAGGACATTCACCATCATTTAATGATATATATATATAGTACATTATAAAGTTGAGTTAAGTTAAAAAATTATGGACTTGTCATAGTTTCTTGAAAGGGAACCTCCACTCTTACAACAAGTTGGCTTTGAATTGTTTGAAGTAATTAATAAATCTCAAATTTT
This sequence comes from Platygyra sinensis, assembly GCA_019787425.1. Classification (NCBI taxonomy): domain Eukaryota; kingdom Metazoa; phylum Cnidaria; class Anthozoa; order Scleractinia; family Merulinidae; genus Platygyra; species Platygyra sinensis. The sequence goes on along the minus strand of JAHPZR010041012.1, from coordinate 46,464 downwards.
ACTGGACAAGGTGAAAAAAACATTCAAGAGTTACAAAAATTGAGTTAAGGTTATCGCCTATCTTTTGTTTGAAGCAATTGGTCAACCATATGACGTCATGTAATCCAAGATGGCGGCGCGCGGAAAATTTAAAAGCAAATATAGGTGTTAGGCAAACCCTGTTTTGCCTAACACTGACACCTCATCGCTGTGTTTTCAACCGAAATTTGAAATAAGACAGTATATCCTACAATTTAAGGTCCGTTTTCTTTAAGAGTGGAGGTTTCCTTTAAGAAAAAGCTAACAAGTCAAAATTCGCTTATTTACAGTTTAATCAGCAATTGTACAAAGTAAGTTTTGTATGCACAAATTATTTATTTATATATTACGATGCTTTTATATGTCATTTTTCACAATTATTTGCAGAATTATCTGTAAACTGCATTCGATTACATCATTTTTAATGCATTCTTTTAGAGACTCACATTAGCTACATTAAGAAAAACGACTTGTATAATTATGCATTATTTATCGCAAATCTAAATTATCGAAAAAAGAGGTTGTAAACAATATTTAAACTACTGCACTTTTTTCTTGAATAAAGCAAGATTTTGAGTTACACTCCGTGGTATTGTTACTGCTTCTCCCAGAAGATAAAGACTTGTACATCTCTCATGTATATACATCAAACATTACATACAAAACATTCAAGGGTCGAGAAACTGCTCCAGAACTCAGTAAGGTTAAGATTTACCTAGTTCCAGTGCTGCCCTTTTCAACGCCTTCTCGGTGAATTCGTTTCGGCAAAATTACCTGGACGAACAGTTCCTTTACACGTCACCCGAAACGAATTTACCCCGTGGAAAGGGGAAGTTCTCGGAACACAGCCTGGCAACCTTCAAAACGCGTGTGCCGCCATCACCAAGCTTATCACGACACTGAATGTCATCAACCAGCTGTTTTTCTGTACACTGTAAGATCCTGGGTTCTTTCCAGTGGAGTGTGTTGTGGTGCCGGCGGCAGATGTTGCTCTTGTCGATGTTGTCCTGTCAGTGGTTTTTAAAGTTTTTCGGTTGGCATCATCTGCAGCTGTAAAGAGAGAATGTAATAGTTTGTTCAATGGTCAAAATCAGGCATTGCTTATAACTTCATACACCAACGTTGTTTAAGCGTTCAAAATATGAATAATACAAAATGAATTTCTAAGCAATGATCTCTATCGATCACTGCAGCGAAAATCGCGGTCTCATATATACCCTCTCTCCCAGCGCAACTAAGCTTTCACTCATAAAGAACACAAACGCAATTGACGTGCGTCACACTGACCTTCTGGAGGCGAGACATCTTTGATTTTGATCATGAAAACTTGAGGTGCTTTGTTCATAATCTTAAAGTGCATACGCAAGTGAAACTCCAATCCGCGGTCAGCCTGGGTGACATTTGACAGAATGATTGACAGCCCGTCTGTCTTCAGCCTTGTTAGGTACTCTGGACAGGAGCTGATGCAATTTTCAACCAAACTGCATGACGAGGAGGGGCTGCATTGTGCTATTTTCACTTTCGTTCCATCTTGTGCGATTCTGTACCATTCAGTATCTTGCACCGACTCCTTATTAGAAACCATGCCGTGAAATGTTTCACCCAGGTCAAGGTCTTGCCCGGCTGTGGAGGACAGACCTAAAATAAAATAGGGAAAAAATTTTAAAACATTTTCATAATTCGTAACAATAAAATAGATGTAAAGTAAATAAATTTAAATGGGACAATGTCGACTCTAACTACGCTACACTGTGTTGTCCAGTGTCATGTTTGGAGATCGGCTGTCTTTATTCATCCCATTTCTTTCTCAGTAGTAAATATTTACCTTTAAAACTATTCGCTTTCAAAAAGTTGGTAAATGTTTCTAAGTGCTATATACGATTTTAGACCAACTTCGCTCTTGTCAAGTTAAGAATCACTGCCATGTGTTTCCACTGTTTATTGACATTTCAGTTACAGAACTCAGTTTTTCCCGCGGTACATTTTAATCACCAAATCAACCCTAAACTCTAGAACAAAAATTTATTTTTCAAATCGGCACTCTTAATCCTCACGCTATCAACGAACGGTTTTCATTCAACTAATTTATTCTGTTGTTTTTTCACGTTGCCAGGCACCAACCAATAGCGTAGCTCCATATTTCTCTATATAAACCACACACAACCCACAATTCCTCGATTCGCTCCGACGAAGGGCTAGCGCTCGAAACGTCAGCTTTCGAATCTCTTTACGGTGGCTAATTCACATTATCAACTCAGTTGATAAAACCAAACAACCCTAAATTTGATCGTTTAAGTCAAAAATTTAGCTATCAAGGTTTTGTTGTGCTTTGAAAAGTAGAACTAATTCACGATAAATGAAGTTCCGACAGTATCCAAGCCGTCTCAGTATAAACAATATTTTTACTTAATCAATCAGTCTAACTATATATTTTTACTTACAACGCTTTGAAGAAGTGACGATTATTTTGTTAGCAAGCGGGGCTTTGTTTCCGTTTCGTTCTACGACGCATATGTAAGTAAGTTGATCGTTTAGCTTCATCTGTTTCACAAGAAGTTTTCCATCAACAGGTTTGCTTACACTGATTCTTTGATAAAAACTTCCTATGTTCGGGTATTTGGCACACTCCAACATTTGATTGCAGTAGCCAACATATTGCTTGTTGAGATGTTCAGGTTCAGTGACCCTCCACTGAAGCTCTTGATAAGTTTTAGTTTGGATGGCTGATTCCAGGCCGGGACATTCCAACTCGATTTGCTCGTTAGGGCAGATGAAATGCGCAAGAACACCTGATGAGAGAGAAATGATTTCATTAAGGACGTTCGCGCGAAAATTTTCTAACATTGATTTTTTTCAGAAAATTTTTCCATTGAAAGATGATGAGTTAGTGATGTCAGAAATGTAAAAAAAATTGGGGGGTCACCGACTTCGTTTCGGAGAGAACATGCCCGGAAAAAAACCTAAATCTGAGTAAATCGGGCTTCGTTAGCGAAGAAGACCAAAGTGTTCCCCTCCAAACGGTAATTTGAATAGACCTATTAAGCGAATTTAGTCAACTGGTGAGGTTCCTCAAAGAACAAGTTCGTATTTAGTAACCATAGTATCACGCGCCTTGTTGTAGCCGCAAGATGGCAGGATTCCACGGTCCGGTGGACAGAAATCTTGAAATTTTTTTAACTTCCCACGTCGAGTTTTTGTTCGTTTTTGGACAAAGTGGAGGTAATTGTAAATAAAATCTGTTTCTGAAAAGAAAAGTAGGTGTCACCGAACGTCCAAGATCGTTAAATCCAATCAAAGCTAATAGGAATGGCCATCTGCCCTATCACTGTTCATTTTAGCACTTAAGGACGTTCGCGCCCATTGCTACTGCGCATCTCTAGTGCGCACGCTATTCATTGGTCACGCGCGTGCCACGTCATTTTTAAGCGCGCGCACGGATTCAAAAACTCAACAAAATATAGGGCTGATGACCTTTGCGTTAACTTTGTGTGCGAATATTTTTGTTGGATGCTCGGTGACCCCCACTTTTTTTTCGGCAGATCACTTCCTTTTCTGATTCTTTCCATTATACTAAAAAACAAAAAAAATCTGTACGTGGGAAGTTTTAATTATTTCTCATATACTATTCAAATAGGGCCGAATTGGTACGTGGATACAGGTGTGTGTAACTTAGAAGTTGTCATTTTTAGGGCTAATTCTAGCTGATTTAATGACATAGGTAGCAAAGATCTATCAAATACGCCTATATATGCTGTTTTAAGCACATATAACTTAGATATGATTCTTCAACTTAAATATATGCCGATAGTAATGAATCCGGCCAGAATCGCCTCGAATGACTGGAAATCCTAGAAATGCTATGGTCCGGGCTGCGCCTTATCTTCAAAACGAGTTCGGTGACCCCCGATTTTTTTTACGTTTTTAATCTAATCTTATCATTTTCTACCTGCAGTCAAAGTTTTAAAAAAATCTGTGCGTGGGAAGTTTTTGGGCGCGAACGTCCTTAACGCGCGCGCTCTATGCATGACGTGGCATGTGAATTTGCGTGCGCAGTAAGGATGCGCAGAAACAGCGCGAACGTACTCAAATAAAAAAAAAGTAGATTTCAGTAACATCCTTCTCGAGCAGCAGAGGTAATTAACTCGGGATGCGTACTGTAAAAGGATGTTTTTGTGTGACTGTTACTCCGGATCAATCCCGGCAAAAAATAAATTTCCGCGATCTAGAGATCACAACTAGTCTCCAAGTCTTATAAAGCCCTGGTCAAACGGCACATGATAGTCGATGATAGTCGATGATAGTTGAGCGCGCGCTTCCGTTTGACCACCAACTATCATGCACTATCATTGACTATCATCAACTATCATTCAGTTTGAGCTTGTTCAAATTCTTCATGATAGTCGATGATAGTTTTTCTCGTTTGACCACGCGTATGATAGTTCATGATAGTTTTTCGGTCAGCTGTTTTGGTAATCACTGGCCCGATAGCGGTCAGAAAACATGCTGCCGCCCTCTTTCGTCGCGAAAAATTCGTACTTTTACAAGTTTGTCTTACAGAAGACCATTTAGTATTCACATTTTTACGCGGAAAGAGCTCGGATCTCGCTGCTCTCGTGACTTTGCTTGCGCGATTACCGGTGAACTATCGTCAACTATCACGAACTTTTTTCGCCGTTTGACCATGTGAATGATAGTTGATGATAGTTAGGGGAGAATCAACTATCATTGACTATCACGCGCCGTTTGACCAGGGCTTTAAGCCCTGGTCAAACGGCTCATGATAGTCGATGATAGTCGATGATAGTTGAGCGCGCCCTTCCGTTTGACCACCAACTATCATGCACTATCATTGACTATCATCAACTATCATTCAGTTTGAGCTTGTTCAAATTCTTCATGATAGTCGATGATAGTTTTTCTCGTTTGACCACGCGTATGATAGTTCATGATAGTTTTTCGGTCAGCTGTTTTGGTAATCACTGGCCCGATAGCGGTCAGAAAACATGCTGCCGCCCTCTTTCGTCGCGAAAAAATTCATACTTTTACAAGTTTGTCTTACGGGACGCCATTTAGTATTCACATTTTACGCGGAAAGAGCTTGGAACTCGCTGCTCTCGTGACTTTGCTTGCGCGACTGCCGGTGAACTATCGTCAACTATCACGAACTTCTTTGGCCGTTTGACCATGTGAATGATAGTTGGTGATAGTTGATGATAGTTAGGGGAGAATCAACTATCATCGACTATCACGCGCCGTTTGACCGGGGCTTTATGAGGACGTTCGCGCCCATTGCTACTGCGCATCTCTTGTGCGCACGCTATTCATTGGTCACGCGCGTGCCACGTCATTTTCAAGCGCGCGCACCGAGTCGAAAACTCAACAAAATATAGAGCTGATGGCCTTTGCGTTAACTTTGTGTGCGAATATTTTTGTTGGATGCTCGGGACCCCCACTTTTTTTTCGGCAGATCACTTCCTTTTCTGATTCTTTCCATTCTACTAAAAAACAAAAAAAGTCTGTACATGGGAAGTTTTAATTATTTCTCACTGATACTATTCAAATAAGGTCGAATTAGTACATGGATACAGGTGCGCGTAACTTAGAAGTTGTATTTTTTTAAGGCTAATTCTAGCTGATTTAATGACATAAGTAGCAAAGATCTATCAAATAGGCCTATATATGCTGTGATAAACACACATAACTTAGATATGATTCTTCAACTTAAATATATGCCGATAGTAATGAATCCGGCCAGAATCGCCTCGAATGACTGGAAATCCTAGAAATGCTATGGTCTGAGCTACGCCTTATCTTCAAAACGAGTTCGGTGAGCCCCGATTTTTTTTACGTTTTTAATCTAATCTCATCATTTTCTACCTGCATCAAAGTTTTAAAAACATCTGTACGTGGGAAGTTTTTGGCCGCGAACGTCCTTAACAACAATGATCGCTGAGATAAAGATTATATGGAAGTTACGAAACCGAAAGTCGTAAGGATCGCTCAACTTTTTCACACGAACGAAAACCCGGCGCCAATATCTTTTTCCACCTGCGCCATGTCAGACTGGCGCCTATATGCATTTGAACAAATTTTATATTGTAACGCCCACAAAAAATTAACCATAACCATTTACTACTTTTTTAACCCTTCAACCTTTCAACAAATCTTTTTAATTTGCTTGATTACAAAATGTGTTGCGGCAAAAGGAATGGGACAAAAAGCCGTGGTGTCAATACAAGTGGAGTTTTCGCGCAGTTAAGGGAAAAACCCCAGCTTCAGTCAGTTCACATTTAGTGTCAACAAAAAAAGACAGTTTCCTTCTGTTGATGACAGACGGTATTCAACGACGCTCTCATTTCTAGTACATGTATCTATGCGGCACAAAATAATCTCGGCTAAAGGGTGATTATCTCCATTCAGAGATTGACAGCAGACAAAAAAACATTGACACTGTTGAGTATTGTAACAATCAAATTAAATTGAAGTTTTAGCATTGTCTCGGCCGTTTCCCTTTTCTTTCTGTTCGTTGAGAGTGAGCAGAAAGAAGGAAATCTCTGCTCGCAGGGCATCTAGCAGTTTGTCAAAGACCGGGGTCTAAGATTTTTCGTAGATCATCTGTTCGAACTTATCACTCTGTTACCTATTGTAGCATCGATGTATGGCAATAGAGTTTGTCTGTCAATTGAGAAACGAGAAGGAGAAGATATATCTCAGTCGACGGCAGAGCATCGATCAGACAAGCAATCATTTAGTTCAACACGTTTCCTCGAGGAACTAAGAACTCGTTCCGGCAAAATACATGACGAACGTGATTTCTGTGGGACGTATCACTCTGTGGCAGGTATCACTCTGTAGCAAGACAATTATTACGTGTTGCCGTTAACCACGAAACATTTGATTTTGTACTGAAAATTTAGCCGCAAAACGGCACGAACAGGCCATTACATAAAAAGATAATTGTGACAGTAATTAAACTTACCGGTATACCGCACAGTCAAGCACAGACTAAAAGTTAGAAGAAACTTGAAGAAATCGCTGACGCTGTACAAAGTCATCACTTTGAATACTAAAGTCACATGTAGGAAACCTCCTTTTATAAGTGTCTTTGTTGCTATTTTTACCGATTACACAAGTCTGTCAAGTTGTTTATTTATAATTTATGCTTATCCGTCAATAAAATGTTCAATTTATTAGTCAGTAACTGAAGCAGTAGTCAAAGGTTGTTTGATGTTATCTGTTTTGTATTTCTTTTTTTTATTGTTTTCTGTTTTGTTTGTTTTGTTTTGTTTTGTTTTGTTTTGTTGAACAATCAGATAGGAGAGGTAAAACAACGAATAACAGCTGGGCTGTTAGAGAAAGACCTGGTTAATCACGATTACTAGCTTCAGTCATCAGAAAATGCACATACGCACGCACGAAGCAGATGGAAAATGTGCTGACGTTGAATTGTTCAGTTATTAAAGGAACGCTTGCGGAGTGAAGCTGATATGTTGATTTGTAGCTAAAATAACTCACATACAGCTACAGACACTCAGATGATGTTGATATTTCGGTTTCGATTCTAGTAAAAATCAATGTTTCTCATTTCGTTGAGTTGTTACTAGTTTCATCAAATCGTAAGAAAGATCAAATTTGCTTAGCAATGAACAATTAACACTTTCTTTGTGATGAGGGTTTTTTCCCTTTTCTTGATGTGACTTACAGACCATCCGATAAGTCACAAGGACGGCGAAGAGTCACAGCGTTTCGTTTATCCACAGCTAGAGATTCATTACACGTTTTTTTCATGGCTAGAAAATCTGTCCAATACTCTAATAAATAAACGTTAAGGTCAGTGTTAACCATTTATCAGTCTTGCATTTGCGGGCCATCTGGAGCGTAGCCGGAAAATATATCCCAGCAATAAAAAAGGTACTAACTCTTAATGATATATTCTAATCAGTGTTATAAAAGAGATTTAAGCTCATCGTTTAGTAACTGATTGTAAGTGCCATTTATTTGTAAGTTTCTTTCTTTCTCTCTTTCCATTCACATATGTCCAGCTTCCATTATAAGTAAAACAATCAGACACCCTAATGCACTTATCAACGGTCATCCCTGGGGGATTGACCCCGGGGACATACGGGGAGATAGCGCGGGATTTGCTGACTTTTGTTCCCAATTTTTGGCTCGGGACGGGGGAATTGGACCGCTTTTGCACTTCCGAGGCAAGATACTGGGGGAAAGACCCGCGGGATTAGTAATATCGCCGCCATCTTGAAGACCGCGGAGACTGGGTATATAGCCCAGTCTGATACTAAACACAGGCCGAAGTAAATGTATGCTTATTAACTTGACTTGTCATTCTATGAATTACAAGGTAGAAACTGAAGGTATAAAACTGAACCTCGTGTGTGCAGAAAACAGGTGGACTAGCTATTTTTGCTTACTTTATATATTATTGTCAGTAAACTTTTATTTAAAATTATGCAGGAAATTACGTTACAATTTGGGAGTCCTTTCAAATTATGCTCCCGGGGGAGGGACAGTGGTAGTTTTTTGTGGAAGAATATTGGCCCTGCGTTGGTGGAATTTGCAAATGTCTTGGTACAAATGCCCGGGGGTTCCTGGGATGGCCGCTGATAAGTGCATAACGTATACCCAGAATCCAGGGGTAGGGGGAGAGTTTCTTTCCTCATATTCCGCCTCTAAAGTGAACTCTTTCAGTCGCAAAGCTTTCAGCAGGGAGTTCGTCACCGGCGCTGCGCGCACAAACGTTGTGTAGCGTGCTGTAAATTAAAACTTGGTTAGTCTGGTCTTACAACTGACAAAACAGATTTCGCCCACAAATTTTTTTGTCTCGATTTTTTCTATAGTTTTCGCGGCGATTTTTCTGAATCAAATTTCCGGATCGAGAAAAAGCGTTCACTTGGTTTTCAACACGAGCAACTATAAGCAAATAAAAAC
>JAHPZR010041012.1:0-32500 GCA_019787425.1 Platygyra sinensis | reverse complement strand
TTTTTAAAAAGCAACATTTGTCTGAAAAAAAAAGTTCGTGCAGAGGGTTTCACCTGAAAAAAAATTCCTGCACTAGCCGTGAGCGAAAAAAAAAAATTCGTGAAAGGACTGTGCAAGCTGAAAATTCCCCTCTCCCCCATCACTTTTCTAATGGTCCGTCCCTAAATTGTATAATCTAATACTGAAGTGTGAAAACGCCCGCCTATACGAATGTTTTTGTTTAAACTTGGTTTATCCTTTTAAGTATTAACAAAATGATTTTGCAACAGAGGTTTAATAACCTTGAATAGGGTGTCATTTTTCGTGTTTGGGCCTTAAAAAGGGTATCAATTTTCGCTTTCTTAGTCCTTAAATAGGGTTAGGGTTTAAGAACCTTCGCGGCACACCCCTATCCAAAATTCGCGGGAGAACCCCCCCCCGGAGGGGGGGGGGGGGCAAGCTGGGCTGTTAGAGAAAGAAATCTCCTGGTGATTTTAATCACGATCCTTCGCCAGGAGCCTATTTTTTCTCTAAGGGTCACTAGGTAGTTGAGCAGGTAGTTGAGCAGGCTAGGTCATCAGTAAATATGCATACCGGCGCGCACGAAGCCGAGGCGACGCACGTTGAATTCCCGGGGGGGGGGGGGGTTCTTGGGTCAATTTTTGCTGGGTATGTGCCGCTGGCCTCTCAGAACCCCTACCCCATTATAGTCTATTCTGTGACCAATTACAGACCCCATCTTAGTCACTTTTGGGCAAATGTAATTTTCGCGATCCCAACTTAGTCACTTTCTGATAAAGCCTTTTAAGTAAGGCACCCTAAATGAGTTGACACGTTTGTTAAATTGAATGTAGAACACTTTACTTTTCACCTACAACACAAACATTCTGGTAATGTTAACCGTAAGTATTTACAAACATACCGCCATCTTTAGTTGAAATGCAAACATTCTTCTTTAACGGGAACGTCATAATAGTTTCTTACATGAATAAAAACAAATTACGATTTATAACTTATAGATCAGAAGATTCAAACTCCTAATAAAGATATTGGCAAGACCGTTTTATACCGGTGTAAATGTCACGTTGACAGCTAGCTAACAATTCCCAAGCGAAAGAGATCAAACGCTTGCTAATCCAAAAGAAGCCGTGATCCAAGTTGTGTTAACTTCGATGGACAATAACAACGCAGAATAGCCGGAAAATAAATGCCGTAGCACAGATGTTTTGTTGGACTTTGTTCTGGACCCAGGGGTTCTGTACTATTGTGCAAGTTGTTAATGTTTAAGTTGTGATGTCATGAACGGAATTCAATGCGAGCCGACTGTTAAATACAAAAACAACAGCAAGAACCATTTTTTAACCGAGAATCTTCCAACTTTTAAATTCCTGCTTACCAGAATTTTCTTATCCCAGAAATCTCGAAAATGTGCGACCCCATTCTAGTAACTCTACTAAAAATGTAACCCCATTATAGTCAATCCAGTCGTGAAAATGCGACCCCATCCAGCGGCACATCCCTATTAGCCCCTTATAAGGGAGTACCCCCACCGGGGTTGAATTGAAAGGCTTGTGGGCATTTAGATGATGTCGATATTTCGGTTTCGATTCTAGTAAAAATCAATGTTTCTCATTTCGTTGAGTTGTAACTAGTTTCATCAGATCATCATTTCTCTTTTGTGAGGTAAGTATGTTTCCTCTTTGAAGCGTTCAGGATTCTGAGAAATTGATGTACTTTTCCTCGAAAATTGCGCGAAAAATTCCTGAGGTATCTTCGGTGTCTGAAAGATCAAATTTGCTTAACAATGAAGATAGACGGGTTTTTTCCCTTTTGATATTAATTAAAGGGCATTGTTATTTTGCTGCTGTAGGTCAATTCTGTGCTAAAATCATTACTTTAAGGCTTTAATCATAAACAAAAAGCTTCTGTAAAGCTACGACGAAGATATCAAATGAATTTTATCAGAGAGGGCTAACCATAATAAATTTCTTGCAGATTTTTGGAACACGTAGCATGAAAACTGGAAAAAATTGGCCAATTTTTTCAAATTTCAATCCATTCCCATCCATAGCGACAGGCAACATTAAACAGTTGCAGTACCTTAATAGTCTTTAATAACAAAACTAAATCATTCGTTTTGGAATTCAACTGATGCGAAGTCACCTTCTAGAAAAAAAAACCACTTGGAAACACCTACCTGTGTAGCATAAAGACAGGAACAGTGCGTAAACGGTGAGTGTTCGCTGAGATGCTTTGCGAATTAAATCCATCATTAAGTCACCGGATAAGTTACTCCTTAGACTTAGCCTTCTGGAGTATGGTCGAGTGTAGGAATGCTCTTTTAAAAACCACAAAGATGATGCAATAGTTCCTTCGATTTATACTGACAAAGGGAATTTCCCGGCCCTTTGTTCTTCAAGCCAAGAACACCAACCAGACTAACTAAAGGCATCTGGCAAGCGTACTTTCACCTGTACTGTGGGAAAATAACCTAATGGTTTCTTCGTTACTTTTTTTATTTCCTTCTCACTAGCAGCTGTTGCTTTGAGCTGCATTTGTGTGAAAGCTTTCATTAAGTCACACATTGATTGAACTCAACCATGAAAGGAAAGTTTTATTCTATTCACTCTGTCCGCTGAGGATAAACAACTCGATGATTTAGTTTTTTCACTCCGGCTGATTATGTCATTCATTCGTTACGGGGCAAACGTTCAAATTTGACATGACGAGGTCAACACGTAGATTTAAACCAAGTGAACCAAGTCAATTTCTCTTCTTTTTAATTAGCAATGAGTATTGTCAATGAATAATTCTACAGATGTACGCGAATAAGGTAATACATTTCTGTCCACATGTCATCTTGTGCCGACGCATAAACACGTCCGTTCCTGTCCATTATTTTGCGTGCTTTCTTTCTTATCACCGACTAGTGAAGGGGGATTTTTCTCAGCAATTCGAACCGTACTAGTCGGCCTATCAGGTTGCAACACGAAGAGTATGACTGACTGATCCGTTCATCCCTTTGAACTGGTTTACAGACTATAATACACCGAGATGAACAGATTGAAACTCAAACTCTCAAAAAAAGTATGGTGTGTTCTGACCTCTGATGAAGTACATTTTGTTTCTTTAGCTGATGATTTTACTGTATAATTTTAAAACTTTTTGAAAATCCCGTATGGAATGGAAAACAAAACGGGAGCTTCGAGAAACGGGCCCCAGGTCGGCACACACGAGGGGACTAATCCCTTTTAATAGTCCCTGCAACTAGTCTCCTGAAGAAAGGGTCTGGTCTCAGGGACTTGTCCCACGAACAGTTCACATGAAGCGTTTTGAAGAACAAGTCGCAGGGACTTATCCAAAAATTCAAACTGGAGACTAGTCGCAGGGACCAACAGAACTTTGGTCCCTGCAACTATATTTTGAAGTAAAAATGGCCAGTTCACACTGAGGGACTTGTCCCCGCAACTTGTCGCAGGGACTATCCCCTCGTGTGCCGACCTTATATAGTTTGATTACGCCACTGGTGTGCCGAACTATTTTCTGCTTTCCACGGCGTGAAAACCGCATTTCGTCAGAATTATTTACATTTTACGGTCTTATGAACTCTACCCTGGGTTCCAGAGGATATTTTTTTCTGATCGATATTTCGCGGCGAAGCCGCGTTAACGAGGCGCAAAGCGCCGAGGAGAAAAAAATAACTTCTGGTCACAGGAGCACGCAACCTCATTTCCATGCGAGAAATCAGTTCATAAATTGAACTGGGTCACCGATTGGATACTTCCATGTCCGCAGGGAATTAACAATATAACAATGGCCCTGATTGGCTACATCGAACAACTTCACTGCGTGGGATTGGTGAGATATTTGATCCGGAAATTACATGGAAATGAGGTTGCGTGCTCCTGTGACCAGAGGTTATTTTTTTCTCCTCGGTACTTTGCGCCTCGTTAACGCGGCTTCGCCGCGAAATATCGATCAGAAAAAAATATCCCAGGGTATATGAACTCAAATGCGAACAGCTTTCTATTTCTAAGATTTCGGACTAGGCCATGAGAAGCATTTAAATTTCTCTCTGGTTCTCAATTACCCATAATCCGATCATAGTTAGAGTAGTGCTACGAACTATATGATCACTCAAACCAGAAACATCATATTGTACACATCAAAACAGTTGTTTGGAAAGAATAAAACATTGTAAGTATATGTTATCATTAGTAGAAATAGAAACTACTGTAACCTGTGTATGGGGGAATCCTTGTTCACGATATTTGCCTCATTAGCATAAGCAATTCAGTTTCTAGTGAAGCTACAAACAAATCAGTTCTGTATATTGAAAGGTCATACTAGGATTAACTCCGCCAATGAATATGAGCCTGATGTATTGAATACTTTTTGTGCAACGCGGCTTTAAAAACTCAAAATTTTACAAAGAATGTATGAGCTCATTAGCGCTTTTACCACCCAGAAATTTTGCAGTTTTTGAAAGACAATGTCTCGATGTCTCGTTGAATATTACACCCAAAGAGCTAAAACTTTAACCATGTATTAAGTGTCACTAGCTCTTTAGCTGCCTGGAGTCAATATACAGCCGTTTCGAGAAAGGTTGTCTTACAAACGGGGAAAAGCTTACGTGACAATGTCACAAGTTATGGCGTTCCATCTCCGCCAAAAATCAAAGTTGTAACGCAACATCCAACTTTACACATCGACATCGGAGTTTGTCATGTCAACATTAATATTCGCGTAAATCAACTTCGAACTTAACAACGCAATGTCGGTAAATACAAATCAACTTCCAACTTCAGCAATCAACTCTTCATTTTAAGTCGCTAAAACCAAGTTTTCAGGTCAACTTTACATTTCGTGTTGTCGATACCAAGTTTGTAAATTTAGACTTCGTAGTGATATATATCGACTTCTGATATTTCATTAAAACGTCCAACAGTGTGAACCTATGATAAATCATCTGTAACGCAATGTCGGACTTTGCCAGGTCAAGTTCAACATTGTAACGTCATGTTCGTCTTTACATCCCAAAGTTGAATGTTGAGCTTTCCGCGAGCCCAAATCCGCCAATAATTATGGGATAACAAAACTGACGTCATTTATTCTCGCAGCGTCACGCACGTTGTCGCGGTGTTCGGTTGTAGTTGTCAGGGATTGTCACGTTTCTCAACATTTAGTTCCTTAATTTACATATTAAATGGAGAACCAGAACAACGGCCAATTGAATCACTTACGAGATACGCTTCTCCAGGTAGTAAACTTGCTTACCTCTTTGCAGAACAGCCAGAATAACCACTCAGAAGGTAAACTCCGCTGAATATTTAGATCGAGTAAGCTACTGCATGCAGCTTGCATTCCTGTTTTACCTCAGTGTGGAGGGCCGTAGCCAGAAAAAATATGAGTGAGGCAATGTCAATGAAAAATTATGACTAAGGCACTGTCCGTGGTTAAATTACCATCCTGTGTATATTTAGGGTGTTTATGATGACTGTAAACAACAAAAGCGAAAGAACTGATAACTGAGGCAAGTGCATCGCTTTGCCTGTTACTATGAACTACGGCCCTGGAATGTAATTGTTAAGTATTTCACGTTTTCCTATACTTACATGTAATGTAAATGAAGAACACAAGGATTACAGATTAGGAAGATCGATATCAGCTTCTGAGGCAATTCAGAAATTCAGCTCAAAAGTCCAGGGGAAGCGGGCAGGGGGCGTGGGTTGTGTGGTCATACGTTGAACAAATTGTAACAGCTATATAAACACCCTAAATATACACAGGATGGTAATTTAACCACGGACAGTGCCTTAGTCATAATTTTTCATTGATCGATTCATTGATATTGCCTCACTCATATTTTTTCTGGCTACGGCCCTCCACACTGAGGTAAAACAGGAATGCAAGCTGCATGCAGTAGCTTACTCGATCTAAATATTCAGCGGAGTTTACCTTCTGAGTGGTTATTCTGGCTGTTCTGCAAAGAGGTAAGCAAGTTTGCTACCTGGAGAAGCGTATCTCGTAAGTGATTCAGTTGGCCGTTGTTCTGGTTCTCCATTTAATATGTAAATTAAGGAACTAAATGTTGAGAAACGTGACAATCCCTGACAACTACGACCGAACACCGCGACAACGTGCGTGACGCTGCGAGAATAAATGACGTCAGTTTTGTTATCCCATAATTATTGGCGGATTTGGGCTCGCGGAAAGCTCAACATTCAACTTTGGGATGTAAAGACGAACATGACGTTACAATGTTGAACTTGACCTGGCAAAGTCCGACATTGCGTTACAGATGATTTATCATAGGTTCACACTGTTGGACGTTTTAATGAAATATCAGAAGTCGATATATATCACTACGAAGTCTAAATTTACAAACTTGGTATCGACAACACGAAATGTAAAGTTGACCTGAAAACTTGGTTTTAGCGACTTAAAATGAAGAGTTGATTGCTGAAGTTGGAAGTTGATTTGTATTTACCGACATTGCGTTGTTAAGTTCGAAGTTGATTTACGCGAATATTAATGTTGACATGACAAACTCCGATGTCGATGTGTAAAGTTGGATGTTGCGTTACAACTTTGATTTTTGGCGGAGATGGAACGCCATAACAAGTTATTATGGGTAATGGTGGTTTTACTGGTTGCCTTGATTGAACCTCAAGGTGTTTCAGCGTGGGTGGAAAGAAACAGAACACACGTGTATTCGTTTATTCGTTCTTTCTCGTTCCTTGTTGCTGAATCACCTTGAACCTCAATCAAGCAAAACCAAACTCTACTACCCATAATGCCAATCGGCATTGTCACGTCGGCTTTAACACTTTTGTGGGACAACCTTTGTCGAATCAGCTGTATACCTAACAAGTTTTGTTCTGTGCGCAAAAGTCGTATACAATGAGAAAAAATTGTAAACAATGCCTTCAACATGAATCCCCTACAATAGACCTCTTTGAGCTTTGGGCGGTTTGTTTCCCCAATTGTAGAAACGACGCTTGGTATTCTCTGGGGGATTTTTCCTTTTGACATCTTAAAAGTATTCATTCATATACACGCGACTATTTTGAAAATTTGAGCAAGAATCTCAAAGTATCATCACGTGGTGCTACAATGGGGAAACGAAACCGGCCCAAAGCTAAAGAGGTCTATTACAAGTGTGACCTCTTCTGGCTGGGACCCTCGACTCTTCGGTGGCTGATTTTTGCCGCTGGAGGAAAGTTCTTATGAAATCAACTTTTCGACTCAGTTGGGCTAAACGCGAGGTCCTTCTGCCTATCACCAGGAGCACGTGAATATATCACCAATTATTCCATGAGCCCGCGTTGGATATGAAGTGCTAAAATAACCAGCGAGCGCGTAGCGCGAGTTGGTTATATAATCCTTGAATATCCACAAGGCGATGGAATAATTGTTTTTAGTAAATTCTCCAAACCGGGTTTTGCCGCCGAATTTTTAATTCCACAATTTACAAAGCGAAAAATTTTAAACTTGGCGCACTATTTTCCATATGACGTAAAACCCCGACTATTGGCTCATAGTCCGGAGTTTATTAGCCACAGTCAAAAAAGCCTCGTCAGATAATGCCATAGTCGGAATTGACTCAAGGATATAGTAGAAGCAAAACGAGCTTTTTGAAACGTTTAAATACCAGTTCCAACCAATTGTGCAGCCACAGTGAGGCCCATCATCGTCGGGGACACCCACACCAAACTTGATTTATTTGAGTTACAAATGCGTTTAGTGCCTAGTGAGCCGGGGGGGTGGGGGGGGTTACTCCCATATATGGGCTAAATAGGGAACGTGTCCGCGGAATAGGGTATGGTTTTTTGAGGTTCTGCGGTGCTTAAAAAACAGCGGGGGGTATCTTGTTTTTAACCTTTTGGTAACTGTGGTTACTGATGGTGGGGTCCTTAGGATAGGGGTAGCTAAATTGGATTATCTAATCCTGGAGTTGAATGAGACCGCCCGCCCTTATACGACGGTTTTTGTTTAAACTTGATGCTATCCTTTTAAGTATTAACAAAATGATTTTTTGCGGACACAGGTATAACAGCCTTTGAATAGGGTGTCATTTGTTCGTGTTTGGGCCGCTTAAAAAGGGTAAGCAATTTTCGTAGCCTTGCGAACGCAGACGTATTTCCCGTACGTCTCTGCGTTCGCAGGCTACAATTTTCGCTTTCTTAGTCCTTAAATAGGGTTAGGCGTTCAAAGAACCTTCCACGGTACAACACCCATATCCAAAATCGCGGGGAGTGACCGCGCCCCCACCCCCACCCCCCGGGCTAGTGAAGAAGTTTCACTTCGCAACATCACGCCAGGCTGTAGTCGGCTGCGAGAACGTGACGCAATTAGCTCTTATCTCACATCATCTTTAACTTTTGACAACCAGGCCCAAACTGGTGTTTTTCCGTTACGCCATATGAAAAGTCGACGTTTCAAAGTTTTGGACCGTCACGATCAAGGCGATCATCGGATCCCAATGTAATCCAACCTAATTGCACTTGTCATCGGCTTCCCCGAGGGGGGGGGGGAACCCCGGGCTGATGTGGGGGAATACGGGACTGTGTGGGACTTTGCAACAAATTTCAGACCTTGTGGTGGGGGAAATGGGGGACTTAGATTTTGCCCTACCCTCGGGGAGAATGTGGGGACTTCGCTTCTGTTCAAACAACAGAAACAAGAGGAGATTGGAACGATCGATTGATTTTTTCTCTCGCATCTGATCATGATGACAAGACAGTCCGGATAGATTTAAAACAGATACTGGGGAATTCAGGACGGGAAGAAAAGTTGAAATTTTCACCAGACTGAGAGCAGCTAATGTAGTATTCAAGAAAAAATATCTAAAGTTCAATTTTCATCAGAATGCAAAGTCGGAGTGTTTGCTAACTGTTCAAAGAACAGAGCTCTCAAGTCTCACGTATTGAGCATGAGACTCACGCAAACAAATTCAATCTTACGCTCATCTCAAGCGGAAACTATTATTTCTCACGCATTTGAGATTCCTTGCTCCTTTAGTGAAGTTCCTTCATAATAAACTATGTTTTATGATATAATTTGTAGTCATTGTTTGGTTTGTACTCGCTTGTACTCGCTTTATTCTTGTGCAGAGCCAGCGAAAAGAAAATTCTGGGATCTAATACTTACTTTTGAAGCATGACATTTCTGCTCAGAATGAAGGGAAACACGTCTCAGCTACTTCCATTTTTCAAAATTTTCTGGGGAGCATGCCCCCAGAACCCCCCTAGCGGAGGGACGCCTGCGGGTCACAAAACGGCTGAGCCGTTGCAGATCTCACTCTTTGCCAAAAAATCAACTTGAGAGCTCTGAAAGAACCAAAATAAAGTTCTGAAGTGCATCTTCAAATCCAGTTGGGTGCTTGGCTTCGCCAAATACTGGGGACTTTGCAAGAAAAAAATCCCCCACGGGTGGGGAAATACAAGAACTTTGAAATGCACAATTAGCAAAGTCCCCACATCAGCCCGGGGTCCCCCTCCTCGGGGAAGCCGATGACAAGTGCATAAGTGTATTAAATTATCGATGCCACCTCAATAGAATAATGGCAATACATATACATACTATATTGATGAGTAAGTTTCAAAAAGGCAGCCAAAGCAGATTCAAGGTTGATAGCGGATCTACTATAGAATAGCCCTCAGTGGATGGCCAATATATATGCATTCATTGATAAACGAGAAACTGGAAGGACCGCAACGCTGTCGACCTAGCCGATCTACTAGAGATTTGATCAGCCCAAAAATGATAGCCTGAGAGCAGGCTCTAATACAGTCCCTTGACTGACTCGTTTCGTTCGCTGTGTCGTCTCTTGTGCCTTAAAGGCGGCGAAATGCGAGATACAAAAGCCCTCAACTTGCCGCGCAACATTGTTTCGTTGCAAGTACGTTTTGGGAGGGGGCGTAAGGGTTTGCGGTGATGCGGTTTTGCGTTATTTTTGGTGCGGTTTTGCGGTAATTTTTATTTTAAATCACAGTATTGCGGTTTCAAAACACTAAGCGGTTTGCGGTTATTACAACCTTTAGGTCGCGGTTTTCGGTGAAAAAAAGTGTCTGCGGTGATGACACTCTTTAGAACGGTCGGCATCCGGTTGTTTTGCAGCGCGAGATAAATGTTTTGTTTTACAACGCATCAGGGTTTATTATATCAGTTTACAATTTAACTCAGTGGTCTTTTCTAGTTAATACTTAATGTGATTAACCGTTTTGGCCAATCGTACAGCTGTACAGCCTCGTGTTCTCGTTGCTTTGATTCAATATGCGACAATGGCAAATGAGGTCTTCGAGGTCGCAAATGAAAGCGAAGAGGACGTGCGGTCTCGGTATTCGGGAAAAAATCTGATGCGGTTTGCGGTTTTTTGGCGTATTTCTGTGCGGTTTTGCGGTTTTCGGGGCCCCCTTACGCCCCGCTCTTTTGGGTCGATGTTTCGAGTATTTTATACCTCGCGCGATCGCGTGATCAACTTGTCACGCAACGGAAACCTCTGTTGCGGGTTGAAGAAATGTAGCGCGCCAAGAGCCCATTATCCCGGGGGCGGGGGTACTCCCTTACATGGGCTATATAGGTATGTGCAGCCCCAAAGGGTATGGTTTTTCAGTCGTTTTGGTCATAAATAGGGTATGGTTTTTCTACTCTAGCCTTGATCTGGGTATGTTTCTAAGCCGAGAAGCCACTTTTTCATCATTATCGAAGCGAAAATTCAACTAAAGCCCTTCACAAATTATGTTTACAGTAATTAACATTGATATGGACTAAGGAACTAATTGTAACGCAGGTCTGAAACAGGATTTTGATGTAATAGTCGCCTCAGAAATAGGGTTCCGAATTTTTGGTCAGGTCATAAATGGGGTAGGGAATATTGCAGATTTTGGTCATAAATAGGGTAAGGATTTTGGGAAGCGGGCCGCACACCCCCACCCAATTTTTCTGGGAGTACCCACCCACCCCCCCCCCCCCCCCCCCCCCCCCGGGCCCATACACAGTGACAGCTGACAGTGAGCGCGCTGATTGGTTGATTTGCTTGGTGTGGATCCAAGCAGGAGCCCATCACCTGATCCAAGACATGTTGCGAGTTTGAGGAGAAAACGAGCAACAAAGCTAAAATTTGTTGCTTAAAGTATTATATTTTTCCGCGCACTGTTTTTCCCGTTGCGCCCAACCATAACTAACTGAACACTTTGAACATGGATGCTGAAGACGGCTAGCACCCGCTGTAGTCACCAATTCTCTGCGGCGCAGAATGGCAGAGGTGTGAGCTCGAGCTTGGATGCTCAGCCAAAGGTTTGGTTACAAAGCCGCCGTAAACACACTTGAGAAAATTGAAAACGAGTGACAACACAGAATACATAATTTGCGAATATTTGACGAGAAGTTTTTCAATTTCTGTGGGTGCTCATGTCCTTGTTGGTTCAGTATGGAAAGAAATTCCATGGCAGCCGCGGATCGTTATCGTCTGACGATTCATCTGTTGATTTGGGTTTAGGATTCGGGTTAAAGCCAGGCGGTCTTCCCAAGTCGAACGACGATTCAATCAATTCAATCAGCGCCGGTTTAGAGATATTTAGCTTACTTCAGAATCCAACAGCACCGATAGAGCCAGAAGAGACTCTTGAAAAGGTTGAACAGCGATGTAGTTCTTTAAAGTGGAAGAATAGTTTACAAGAGAGCGTTGAACATTTAAAAGAAATTAAGGGTGGGCTAGCCAGATTCTCGAAGTGGGGTTTACCCAAAAGGAGTTTCTCACTAAAGCTGAAGAAAAGGGCGAACAGTGAAATTACGTTAAAGAACGATGATGTTAAAGTTGCTAAAGAAAATGCGCGGGGATTGCGAAGGATAAATTCTGCTAGAGGTAAGCTTTAATATAGCTAGTATAAATGAAAATAATAATATGTAACAATGCCATGAAGGTCCTTGAACGTTGTCAACACAAAGGTGGCTGGGTGACTGTTTATGTTTCCAAATTAGTTTAAGAATCGTCTAGAACAACAACTCGACATGTCATTGTATTAGGTTCATTTTGGCCTATCTACAACGCTCGAAAAGTTCAAAAAGAGGAAGTCATTTGAACTTGGTTGCCAGGTAGACCAAGGTATGGAATTTAACTGGTGGATTTTACAGCTGGTTGGTTATGGTAGACTTTATCAAGGTAAAATTATGTTGGGATCTTTAGAGTCATGTCATGTCATACAACAACAACAACAACAACAAACCTTTATTTCACCTCAGATTTAAAATAGCAAAAGAAATGCTAATGTCTCCGAGAAAATAAATAAAAAGAATGAGGTAGGTATGAGGTGATAAAATAAATACATAATTAATTGTATATACAATTGGATAATTGATACAATAGGATAAAATTTACAACTATTTACAAAAGGGACAGCAGTCAGTATCAAATTCTAAATTATGAATAGCCAATTTAAAAGCTACAACTGTTGGCAGTGACCTGGTTGTGTTGGGGAGGGAGTTCCACTTGAGACTTGATGAGCTTGCATTACATAAAGTGTTATACTAGGGATCATCCATGTCAAAATAGCTTCATGTTTTTCTTTGGTTGTGTTTTTATACTTAATTTGTTTTTGCATGGTACAAATTGAAAACACCCCACCGAACAATTATAGCCTGCGAACACAGACGTATTTCCGGCTGTTGGTTGTCTCCGCCGAAAATAACGTCTGCGAATTCCAGCCACAAGAACAATTTCTGTGACGTCAGTGCTTACAAACCAATCACATTTCACCTTGCATATCTGAAGAGGTAACACACAGAGATCATGCATGGAGCTCTCGCAAACACGTGCTAAAAAATTGCAGAGGATTGAGTTCAGGAAAGTTTTTGGGTTTGATAGCCTCAATAAGCATCAAGAGGAAGCCTTGCAATTTGTTGGAAAGTCGGTTGTATTTCAGGCTTTGCCTATTGTGTATTCTTGTGTGGATCCAACTCGTAAGAAGAACATTGTAATCAGTGTCAGGTCCGTGTTCGAGATCAGAGCAGTTGAAAATGGTAGAGTAGACAGGCTTAACAGTGACACGACTCCCACTGTTTCGTGATGTGAGAAGAAAAAAACCTAAAACATTTGCCAAACAAGATCATTATACAGCATCCTAGAATTTAATTCCAACACGGTAACCTGACGGTTGCAAAACTCTGATGCCTGTTGGATGCTAGTAAATATGCAACAAAATACTGAATGGAGGTGCACCCTTCTAAGAAACTACAATAGCCTTGAAAGGACTCAGATATGAGACCTACATAACCATCCGTGATAAACATCATGAAAGATTATCCCGTAACGGTAAGGTCACCAAAGGCTAATAAATATAAACAAAAGATCACAGTAATAGAGAATCGAAGGCCACTGATCCGACTGATTCAATAGTTGCAACATAAATGAGCCAATAAACTTAAATAAAAATTATCACAGAGGTAGCAAACACAACGGCATTAAGATTCAGCAGAGATTCTACTTAAAGGCTCCACTGAGAAAATAAATTATTCCTGTTACGAAAAATTGTGGCGCGACTTGTGTCACTTGGAACATTCAAGTATATGCTAATTTGATCTAGAGGTTTCGTGCATATTTAATTAGCCTTGTTCATGGTGACTAAGCAATTTATTTTAGTTGTTTACGTCTGTTGCTGTAAATAGTTTCTTATTGTAATGTTACCTTATTTAGTATAGCCAGAAAGTTCTAGAACGTTTTGCTGTAAAGTATATAAGTAAATCGGTGTAGTGTTTAGATGGTTTTATTTCAGTAGTGTTTACTGAAGTGTGACAAAGGTCGCATGTAATCAACAGAGGTCGTGTTTGTGAAGTGTAACAGAGAGGTTACGTGGATATCTTGGCAGAGGCAGACGTATGTTTATACAGGAGTGACGGAGTCCAAGTGTAGTTACAAGCCTAGTAAGTGCTTGTTGTGAAGTCCTGTGTGGAAATACTGCGTTCCTGTGGAATAAATATTCTTGTTGTGTTTTCCGACATCCCTGAGTTCTGTTTGGACTACAAACAACCTACCACTAAAAACATCGAACGTGCAACAATTCCGTTGAGCAGATCGAAGGCCATAATTATTCACTAAGAGGCTAAGTTTGAGGGCCTGCATGTTACTTTATACAAATGTAGTACAATAGAGAATCAACCAATTTGCTGAGAGAAAATTTAATATACAGAGAACCATCTTTCATAGGAAAGGCAAATCTCCTAAGACATCTTTTTAGAGCTAAACTCAGGTCACAGATATGTCACATCACATGCGAAAGTGTCGTGTTTTAATCTTGCCTTAAAACGGACTTCAGTTGAATGTAGAATCAGTGAGTAAATGGCCACTGTACTTTTTCCAAACACCTTTATCTTTTCTTCTCTGGAAACTTTTGCCTTGCAAAGCAAACCTCGGAAGTTAAAATCTTCTTCGGTGTTTCGATGGCCCTCATAGCTCATTGCGAACAAATTCATGATTCTAAAATTATCACAGGCTCCCGCGGCGCCGCGCGTGTGTGCAAGTATCTCATTCTATCGGTGAATTTTAATGGTCAACAACAAAACAAAAGTTTTGAAGTCACAGAAATCAATCTTTAACTTGAGTTCGCAGACGTTAATTTCGGCGGAACCAGTGACAGCTGGAAATTATTACACTGTACTTCTGCGTTCGCAGGCTAACCGAACAATGACCACTTTGTTTTTGTATCATTCAAATAGTAAAAACAGCAGGAACCTGTTTATTTAGCCACCCCACTAATATGGCTAGAGTTTTCTGGCCTGTTTAACTAGTTACAATTCCAGTGTTATGTAATACCAATTTGTTTTGTCATGTAACAAGCCAAGATCCATTCAAAATTATGCAATTTAGTCAAATTAACAATTAGATTATGAGCTCGAGATTTCAATGAGGTGATAGAACTATCACCTCATACTGGATAGGAATCAAGAGCGTCTAAGCTAATTGTTTTAGTAAAATTCTAACTGGAAGTGGATTCTTTGTTTCCTTTGATGCACCATGGCCTGAGAGATTTTGCCAGAGTGATCTGTTTAGTTTTCTGTTTACTTTCGGATTTAAGAATCCAATCTTGGATTTTCTTTAAAAAAACGCACCCTTAGTGTTGACCTGTATGATTTTTTTATGGTTGATAATTTTACGGCTATTGGCATGAAAAATTGCTTGCTTATGATCGGTTCATAAACAATGAAAAACTGGGCCTGTGCCAGAAAGCGTGCACAGGCAAATAATACAGACATAGGCCAAACCATCTAACCGTCCCTTTAATGCTTTCATCACTTGGGGAAGCATGAATGTTCACCAATTTTTTAAAGAAAACTTTATTTTTGGTTTTGATCCTTCAAGGATTTATGTGTGGAAATACTAATTCATACTAATTGATGTGAGTGGTACATTTGTTTCACTTTTAACCGCACTTACTTGTAGACCTTGACATTGAGACCGCTGGGGTAGCCAGTGCAACTGAATTTTTTTTAAATAATTTTGCCAGTGACTAAATCTGAAAACTTAGGGACCAGCTGTCCCCAAGTTTTTTTTTCCCTGATTCAAGTTAAGCCCTGTTATATTAATTCCTATATTAATACTTGTCCACAGTGAATAGAAGATCATTGGTTGAAGATGATGAGTACCGTGCACTCCAGTGCAAGTTGTTCAAAGCCAGACAGGTAAGTTGAAATTAACCTGGTGTATGTGAAGTATATTATATGAAATAATTCATATATTCGCTGCATTCAAGAAATTGACCTCGCTCCCAATGGGTGGCTTCATTGCTCAGTTGGTAGAGCATTGCACCGGTATTTCGAGGTCACGGGTTCGATTCCCCTTGAAGCCCAGACTTTTTCAGGCTTCTTCTTTCCAATTGCTTAAATTTGAAAATTTGCTGTGATGGTCACTCTTCACTTTCTTTTAACCTGGTGTATGTTATAACTGGACTTCGCTAATTCAAACTTAGTCATTTTGAATCTCCTGTTGTTTTGAACCGAAAACCATTTCCCTTGTTTATGCCCTTCAGTCACTATCAGTTTTTTAGAACTCCTGCAGCTATTTCAAACTTATACATGTATTTTGTTTTTCCTGAGAGTTCAGAATAGCAGATATCAACTGCTCAAGGTCATGTTATAAAGAATCTAATTATGTTCCAACTTGTATGACATTACAGGAAGTAATTTCAGAACACATAGAGAATATCCAAACTCCCACAACAGAAGGGATTGTAATTTCCTGAGGGATGGGAGGTTAGCTAAGACCAATTGAAAACATTTAAAGAAGCGTCAAGATTAATTGGAATTTTCAGAGTTTGGGAGTTTACTCAATATTTGGTAAAATCTCTATTTTTAATTACTGTTTTCTGTCATGTTCAACAATCATTCATAACTTACAAAACATAAACACAGCATAGCGGCATACTCTGTGCTTACCAATACAGTGTGCAAGAAAAAGGGCTACAAAGATAGTAAATCCTGGGCAGCATAGTTACTTAATGTAAAATGTGGAAGTCATAACATACCAACATTTTAGCAATGCTGCCTTCTTCAGGGTTAAAGACTAAATACCATTAAAAGTTCAATATTAAAAAAGAGGGTTGTTCAGCAAATTTATTTAATTTACAAAACAGACTATGGATAGATCTTTGCATAATTTATTGTTTACTGTTTTCTCAACTTTTAGGAAATTGAAAATTTAACTTTGGATTTGGAAGCTTGTCAACAGCAACTTCAAAGCAAATATGGTGCTGTGAAAATCATCCAAAGTTTGTCTCGTCTGGAGCAAGCACGACAAAAGCAACATTCCAGAAAGGCATTAGAAGCAAGCAAGAAACTTGAGCAGGTCAGTTAACTGAGAGTCAAAGATGAAAATTATTGCTCTCAAGATAATCAGGATGTGGCCTCTTGATGACATGAATTAAGAAATTTTCACTGTGAAGAAATAGGAAGGCAGAGTGGCCTTATCTTTAGTATCATTGCTGGGGTCACTGTCTTGGTTCTTAGCTAAGACTTTTACAGTACCTGACTCCATAAACTGAATGGAGTGAAAATAGTTACTTAGGAAAATCTGCAAATGCGTGCCTCTGCCAGGGAATAGAGAGGTGGTACCCTGCTATAGTCTTAGCATCTCATTCCCATCTCATTCTGATTAAAGTGCCTAACCTGCTGGCCACTTCATCAAGTGATGAAACTAATTTCAATTAAAGAATTTAAGAGCATCTTCAGAGCTGTCAACCAACTTCTTAAGTCCATGTGCATGTTATTACCTGTGCTCAAATGGCAATACAATAGCAGTAACAAAATTAATTTAAACATCTCTTGAATTTAAGGGGGCTGTTGTTCAGTAGGTGGAGGGGATAAGCAGAGGCAAGAGGGTAGGCGCTTTTGAGGGTCAATAAAAGTGGTTTCGATGATAACACAGTCTTCAGCTAATAAATTAATCAGTACAATACTGTGGTGTTGTTTGAAGAACTCTTTGTTTTAAACTGGTGCACTTTTTGTACTCAATGTTATTTAGGAGGTGAATTTCCTCCAGTGGGAACTTGAGCTGAAGCAGAGTTACTTGCTGGATAGTGAACAAACCTGGGCTGAGAGGTTTGACAGAGTGGCCACAGAAAATGCTGCTCTTATGGTTGCACTTCAGACAAGATCTGATGAACTGCGAAAGGTTGCCATGGAGAAAATGAGTGAGTGACTTGTCATTAAGAGGTTGTATGAATAATAGACAGTAAAGAAATTCAAAATTCAAGCAAAGACAATGCTAAAATGCTCTTTCATTGTCATCATTGTTCATTTCCAAATGTTTTTCAGCACTCATGCGTGACCGTGATGAGTTGGCAGCTGCGTTAGAAGTTCGAGACAGGATCAAATATGACCTGAGTACTCCTGAGAGGGAAGAAATCTTGTCAACAGGAGATCTCATCATTGAGGTTACTAATTAATAATGGTAATTGAACTGAGTGGAGTGCAATTTGGCCTGAAATCATACGCGTGATTTCAAATCGAACGAGCGCGCAGCGCGAGTTCGATTTG
The DNA here is from genome assembly GCA_019787425.1 of Platygyra sinensis. NCBI lineage: Eukaryota > Metazoa > Cnidaria > Anthozoa > Scleractinia > Merulinidae > Platygyra > Platygyra sinensis. Next base: position 14,491 of record JAHPZR010041012.1, on the reverse strand, counting down.
AAATCACAAGTATGATTTCAGGCCAAAATTGCACGACACGAAGTTCAATTACCACTTTATTAAATCCATTTTGAAATCGCACAATTTTATGGCCTTAAATTTTAGATTTTGATGCATTGTTCGAAGCCGAGCCGCGCCGGTTTGTTAGAAATAGCGGAACCGGAAATGCTTTGACATTCATTTACAAACGATGTCATGTGACGAAATCTCATTCAAGCATAACAAACAAACAAGTAGTTCTGAAGTGAGAACGAAAATAGTCGCTTTCATGCATCAAAGTTCGATTTTCTTCGCCTGAATCAATGATGGAAGACCTTCCTTTCTTTTGTGGTTGAGGCTGAAACTTCTCGTTGCCTTTAGAGAAGGAATTTGAGGGTGCAACCGGTGTAATTCTGCGATGGATAATTTTCTTTTGAGTTGTGAAACTCCCTCGACTACACGATGCCCAGCTATGGATAGTTTTCTCTTTTAAATACCGTTCAATGGTACTCTGCATGATTTTACGGGATTCAGGCTATTTAGTATCTCTGCTTCTTTTTGTGACCTCTGCGTACAACTTTATTGTTGGGACCTTGTCAAGTTCGTGCGGCGCCGTTTGTTTCAAGATATATTTTTCAAGATGGCGTTCATTCACTGTTGTGTGGAGCGGGTCAAAAGACTACGTATGGTTATTCACAGCGATAGAGTTGAGCTCTTGTATTGCTTCGTTTGAAACTACCGCGAACCTGGAAACATGTACCTTCTTGAGGTGGCTATGAATTTTGTTGTTGTGTGGTTGTCGTTTGTTTATGTTTTGCTGAACTCGGTATCACACGAATCTTGAGCAGATGTTGAAGAAAGAACGCCAAAATATTCGTCAAAATGGACAATGAATGTTGGAAACTTCTTGTAAAGAAGGTCTTCAGGCTGAAGGAGCTCGTTATCATTATTCAAAAACTGTAATTAATTAAATTCGTCAATTGTCTTGACAAAGAAAAGACAATGACAAAGTTTTGACCTGTAGTTGCAAAATTCGCAACACAGTGGCTTTTTGTCTTTCATTTTCCTAAATTTTATTGGTTACATCAAACTAACCTTGAAATCTGATTGGTTGCTTTGTTTTACTGTCCAATTCTCATTGGCTGAGAAAAGGTGCGATTTAGAGCAAAAAATAGTGCGATTCGTGAATAAATCGCACCCCTGAGAGCCAATCAGATTGCAAGGATAACCAGTGATTTCAAAATGGATTTAATAAAAAGTTAGAACTAGTAGTTGGTATCTACAATGAGCAACAAAAGTGTTGAGACACAATATGTTTCTAAGGCAAGCATCTTAGAAACATTTCCCCACATGCCTTCCCCCAAAACAATATTCATTTTTCTATTTCTGGTACTGCACAGGCCACAGTGCCCACACAACATTGAGCTGGGGGAGCAGGTGTATCAGAGAATTAATCCTAACTAAAGGGATTAAATATCACTCATTGTAGCCTCACTCTCGAGGACTGCTGTATGTTCATATATTTACAATTTAAAAATGCATGTATGAAGGCCAGGATTTTTAGCATTCATATTGATTAAAAGGTAGAAGTCAAAGGAACAATGAACTGTGTGAACAAAGGAACAAAGAAACTTTGTGGGTCAATATAGAGGGAAACTGAAAATATGCTACATGTATGTACAATCCACTTACATGTACCTTCTGAGTACAATAAGCCATTAACATTTAGAGATTGTTCACTTTTCAACTTCAATGCTTGATTAAAATTCATTGAGCATAAGATGTGCTAATGCCATAAACTTGTGCAGATAAAAATTGGAAGCCTCTCACAGCAGGTTTTGTTATCTTTGTGATTAAACACAGTTAGCTACCCTTGGTGCCTGTCAGTGCAGGGGCAAAAACCAGGAGCCATGTGCATGTGCAAGGGCTGCAGTGGATGCTAAAAGGGACATTGCAAAACTCAAACATGAGGTAATTATGTATTACTAATGATAATGCATCTGTATTGCTTAAAGAGAAAGTAGCAATTTCTTTTGAGTTAAAAGAGTGTGCGGCGGTCAGCTTGACAATGGCTCCCAGAGGCGTGTGAGAAGTATTAATATCTTTTGAGTTTAAAGAGTGTGCAGTGGTCAGCTTGACAATGGCTCCCAGAGGCATGTGAGAAGTAGCAATTTCTTTTGAGTTAAAATAGAATAGAATAGTTACTATGATAATATTATTTTGTTTAATTTTTAGTATATTCATTCATTTATTTATTCATTCATTCATTTATTTTTATTTATTTTTATTTTTTATCTCCATACACTGTTCAGAGTGGTTCAGAAGAATTAGCAGCAAGGAGACACCATTTTTTTTACTATAATTTTTTTTTTACTATAATAGTCAAACCATTTTGTTGTGTCTTATTCTTTAAGCTTGAAGTTGCTCATCGTCATGAAGAAGAAGCTCTTCTCACTGCTGATGCATATCGTGTTGCATTTGAACAACAACTGGACAAGAATTCCACACTTATTTATGAACTGTTAGACAAATCAAGCTGGAGAAAGAAGGTGGGATTTGGTGAGAGAGCTAAAAAGATAGGAAAACAGGAAAATGGAATGAAAAGTGACGAAGAAGACCTGGTTCATCAGATAAAGGCACATAAGGATGAAATTGTGGAAAAGCTTTTGAGCATGGTATGTGCATGAGACAAGCAAATATTTTTAACATATTTCCTTTGCTGTTTTTAAGTAACACTGGCTCTTTTATGCCTACATGTATCTTGTGTGCCTGACCTGCCTTAACTCTTTAACTCCCTGCTATAAGCAGATGGGGAGGTACTAGCGCCTAATGGTTAGTGAATTGGAATCAGGATTGAGTGTGTCTGGGTTTGAGGACTGTCCAGCGTTATTTTGTTGTGTTCATAGGCAAAGCACTTTACTATCACGGTGCCTCTCCACCCAGAAGTAAAATGGGTACTGCCAAATAGTTGGGGCTACTTGACGGAATGCTGGCAAGTAACCTGCAGTAGACTAACATCCAATTCAGGGGGCAGTAGTGATACTCTTAGTCACTTCATACCAAGAATCCAGCATAAAATATCAAGAGCTATGAGCTGGTTAGGCTGAAGAGCACTTACTCTATGAGTCACTGATCATTTGCATATTCAAAGAATTATTTTGAAATAGAAACAAACAAACAGAACAACAGGGATGGCGCAACAGGGGGAGCAGGGATGGCACAGTGGTGAGAGCACTCACCTCTCACCGCTATTATTATTATTATTATTATTATTATTATTATTAATTATCATTATCATTATCATTATCATTATCATTATCATTATTATTATTATTATTATTATTATTATTATTAATACGCGGTCTATATGCTTTTATCCTTATGGCGTTTAATGGACACTGGTTTAACCGTCATTAGTATAATTCGACTGTATGTTTTTAATATCTCTGGATCATGGAATTCGTAATTTTATAGAATTTTGAACTGTTATTATCAATTATATCTAATTTCTATTTCTTTTATGTAAGTTATTTTTACTTTTAGTATTATTACCTTATAAGTAATAAGTATTGTAAAGCATATTTAAATGATTCATTATTGTATGATTATCATTATTGTAAATTTAAGATTCTTCTTTGAATTTCTTAATAAAGTTTTGGTCTTATTATCATCATCATCATCATCATTATTATTATTGTTATAGTTATATTATGTACATACACAACACAGAGTGCAATGTTTCAAGATCGTGTGGCCTGGCTTACTGGATGAAATACTTGATCCTCTCGAGGCTACTACTGTTATTATTTTGTTAATGGGGAGAAGCAGTGTTGGAGTAAAGCAACTGAGAGCAAGAGACCCTGGCAAAGCAGGGCTAGAGTCCAGTGCTCGATCTGTTGGCCTACTGCCTCTCTCAACAGGCAAATCTTACAAAGTCACTGAAATAATTCTAAAATTGTGAAAAACCTTGATATTTTGACAGTTTGGTTTCAGGCTTTTTAACCTCTTGCTTTGGACTTGGCAATTCTTTCTCTCAAAACCTATGTGCTACTGTTTCCCTTTAACTTTGTACCAGATTAATGCATTGTTGATATGAGTTTCCATTAAATATTATTTAACCAGGCTTCACATTTACAAACTAATATTTTTGTCTTATTGTTTTGATTGGCAGCTCAACGACAACAGTGAGGCACTTGCACACCAGAGACTAGCTACAAAGATGTTAGCAGCAAAGATGAAAGAGATGGAGAAATGTGGCAATATTGGAAATTCACAATCTGTATAGCAATGTCATAGGCATTAAAATGCTACGTACTAAGTTAAAAATTCACAATAATATTTTTTTATGTATGGAAACTAATTTATTTGTTGATCATGACGCTTTTTGTTCACTTTTAATTAATCCCAGGTGGAAGCAAATATTTTTATAACTTATTCACAGTATCTTGCACTGGTGACGTAAAATAATGATTACTTAATAATTACTTTATTACCAAGAGGAAAATTATTTTTATCAGAAAAAGAGGTGAAATTGAAAAAAAAAAGAAAACGTAACAGAGACTTCATTCACTTTAAGTATGTTTAAACTTAGCTTAATTTGTAAATATGACCCAAGAAATTTAACATAAAAATGACTTGAATTAGTATATTTGAAGAGGAGTAGGAAGCTTTTATTTTTCGCGGTATGAGTGTTTGAAAAACTGAATTAGGTCAAGGTGCATTCGTGATTCACTTTACGTAGTTGTAGTGTGTCCCAGTATTTCGGAGAGAGATTTAATTTTTTTGTAGACTATTACGAATTTAAAAGCACGTTTATTTTTTTTTCTCTAGAAAATGCGGTGTTATTTATTTCCCATTGCATATTTAAAGATCTTATTTTTGGACTGGTGTATTTAATTTATTGAATAATACCAAGAGAAGATGAAGGGTAAGATTGTTAATCCCTCTCTCGAGTTATTTTTAGACATGGTACCCAGTTCTCTCTCCTGCATGGATGTTTTCCTGGAGAATGAGAATGCTTGTTAAGCAGTCTAGACTGTCAACGTAAACAAAATTCGTGTCACGGGATTTGTTATTTCACGACAATCCCTGGAGTAATTTAAATTTAACACGAATAACTTCAGAGGGATTACCATGGGAACAAGGTTTATAGAGTGTGTTCACGTGACGTTATCAAATTCTGAAATCCAAAACTAAAGAGCCACAAAAGGTCTTATCCTCATCAGGCATAAGAGATACTAAATTTATATCTGTAAGCAACTTTTCAGCTCAATAGCGTCTTTAGTTTGGAAACCAGCCCATCTCGAATTTCGGAGTTGCGTGACATAAAGTTAAGATCGCGTTTGTCGAAAAATAGACCCTTATCTCGTGTTTTTTAGCCATTTTACGAGTTAAAGTATTAGCAAAAGTGCTTGTGTGATTGTTTTTTGGTTCGGTTCAGATAATCAGTCGACTAGATAGCCAAAGACAAGTAAGTTCCAGATGTTTACACTATTTATCGGCCGCCTATATCGGAGGAGTAATGAGGTCCACCAACATGGCGGTTTAATTTTCATACTAGGCTTTATAATTCCGCGCGCAACATTTCGACGAATATCTCAACTTTGGGACAACGCACACATCTTAAACTTGGAGAACTGTCTTCTATATTTATCATCTAGTTCACAATTTCTTGACTTTGTTCACTAAATGGTTTATTGTGTGACAGTGAATACACTCTATATGGGGGATGGACTCCCTTATCCTTCATATTCTCTTGATAATACAGGTAATAAAAGTAAACATCCAGCCTTGTATTTAACTTTTTCAGTAATTAACCGTCTAATCTATGTAGTCATGGTGATTAATTGAAACACGTGAGGGAGTTAACTGCCTTAGCGCCACGCGACACGTGCGATTAGGTTCAATTATAAGATAGTTTCTCGCCATATTTGCAATATTTTAGTCTTGCTTTTGCCGAAAAACGCGAAAGGGTCTTTAATCTTAGGTATGACATTCAAATAAACCACAAAATAACTTCGATGAACAAAAATCGTTAGCTTTGAGAGTTTTTGGTGAAAAAGAAAATTGATCGCCTTGGTGTGTTCGGTGATGGAAGTTACAATGCAATTAACCTTATCAATTTCAGTTTAAAAGCAACTGAGTGAGGCGTAATCTCTACAGATAAATCATGACCAATTAACCTATATGCTAGCTACATAAATAAACAAAGAAGACTTAAAACAAAAAGGGACCTGTTTAAGCACAATACTGGCAAAACGTGACAGTGATATTTGAAAGTATGCATATACAATGACGAATGGTTTAAAGCGGAACTTTGAAGTTCTGGAATACTGAAAACATGGCCATGAAAGAAAGCTAGAGGCCTCTAGCTTTCTCCCATGGCTCAGTACCGACATAACGTATTAGTTCCTCTCGTATGCGCAAGTGAAATCAGTACTGTATAAAAATGGAAATAATCTTGCTCTTTCACAAATTTAGTTTCTTCTCGGTTGTATCGAGTTTCCATGGCACCACCACAACATTGCCGTAACAAATAGTCTAAAAAAACACTTGTTGCTATACTTAGACTACAGCGGGATGGAAAACCAACATATATGCGGGTGCATCTTTGTACTTCAAGTTGTGATTGGCATATTCAAATCAAAAAAGCTGAGAACTAAGTGTTATAAACTGACACAACAATGATATTGATGAATCATTGCATACAAAGTGGTTTCAGTTTGTCAACTATAAAAGAGCTCATTTGCTGCAGTTTTTCGATAACATACACTGAAGAGCTGAAGGACATCATTATTACTGGAGATTTCACAGCAACAAAACTAACAATCTGCTTAACCATGAATACTTATCGGTTGTTGTTTTTGGTGAGTGCAAATGCTTTATGTTTGGAGTACTTTGTTTTGTTATTTTTTTTCATTTTTTAAAAGAGCTTTTCCTGAATAGTTTACATTAAAAATTTAAGTGATCAACTATTTTAAGGAAATGCTTTGTTCAAATTTAATCTGATTAGGTTTCACGATTTTTGGCATAACGTTGTGCAAAAAGTATTATTTCTAATTCATCTTAATTCAAATCGTTGGGGTATTTTTGCAAAACTTAAATCAGGATTAAAGAGATGGCACCAGTATTCATAAAACTGAGAGATACATCAGTTCTAAATATAAACCCTGCAAGGTTTCAATTTCGTTTCTCAAACCAGTTTTGTTTGATTTTACTCATTTGTGAAAAGTTTATCCGAATTTTTGAGTCATCAATAATATTTATTTCAAGCGCGTAAATAGGTTAAAGAATCCCGGCAAAAAAGGAGCAAATGTCCAAATGATCTGAATACTGAAAAAAATTCAAAAGTTCAGTTTATTTCCCTAATACGTTGAAACAACCATAAGGTAGGAACATATCGCTGACTCTTACGGTTAAGCCCCAAGCCAATTAAAAGGTGTAAATCAAAAAAGAAGGAAAATAACATATTCAGGTTCTCTGTTTGAAGATTTTTAGTTCAAACTAAACTTTATTTTTATTCGCTGTTCGATGAAAAAATGTGTTCTTTTTTAATTAATATTTCAAGAAAATTTTGGCGTTAAATGCGGTGGAACATTCTTTTTACAATCTTGTATTGGTTAGAAGATATTTGCCTTTGTAAATTTTCCGTGGAAAATGAGTCAGGAAAAACCGCAATCTTTGATTTTTGTATGATTTATACGTCATACGCCTACACATGTTTCACAGTTCACACAATGTTCCCTTGTTGTCCTTCTTATTTGTGATTTCTGTTCCTTCTGTTTCACAGGTATTGGTATGCTTTACCTACGTTATACTCCAGACAAAAAGCGAAGAAAACACTGAAGCTATAGAATCAGATATGGGCTTTGAAGGTGTGTTTAATCATGATAATTGCAAACGGAGTTTCATTGCCAACGGAAATTTCACGTTATTAGCTACTCTTCGCCCCACTTAGTTAATCAACCTGGGATACTGGACATGCGATGACCATCGACTTGTTAGGTTAAGCATACTGATAGTTTATTGTGCTAAGATAGAAAAACACCAAAGAGATAATAATACGCCATAAAGGAACAAGGATTGGCACGGAGATTTACACAGATTGCAAAGGACTACCTTGAAAAATTTAAGCTGAATTTTTCAAGATGGGCAAATCGTGATGTTACTCCTTTAAAAGACATGCCGATGGGTTAATATCATGAAATATCAGTTTTGAGATAAAATATACATGTGATATAATATTGATGTGAAGGCATGAATAATCGCCGCAGTCATGTACACAATGTAGCAGTTGTGAAAGCACGCCTTAAAAAAAAATTAAGTTAGAAAGGGGTTTCCAGCCTATGACCTCTGCAGCGTATTGCAAAAAACGTCTTCTTGAATCAAGAAAACCTCAGGGTGCATTCCTCTGGAATGATCCAGATCAAAGTCAGTGATCCAAGATCACTGTTATAATGGTGCATCAGAGGAACTCGAGAACCCTTGTGGATTCATAAGCTGAATAACTTTGTGTTAGTTCCGTAATAAAGTGGTCCATTACTATGGCCTCCCGGCACACGATTGAAACAAGCGACGTATAGACTTTCACCACTTTATTCTTTTTATTTTCTAGGTGTGAACATCAGGGAAAAGAGACACAGTTCATATTTTTGTAGGGGCAGGCGCTTTAGCTATTTCAGCTATTGCAATTGCAGTAAGTGGATCATTTTTTAATGCTGCTGCTTAGAGGAGCTCACTCGGAATCCATAAAGCCTCAACCGCAATAGTTGCGTTAATTCCGGCAGAGGAAATTAACTTTACAAAGTTTGTTCACAGGAATCGGGTGTTCTGATTCCCACTTGTCATCTAATAGTATATTACACCGTCTTACTTAGTTGCACCATGTAGAAGACATATATCTTATTAACCAAGCGCGAGGGCCGTACTGGGAGAATATCGGCCCGAGGTCTTGACAGTATGGACCGAACGCAGCGAGGTCCGTACAAAAAGACCAAGGGCCGATATTCCCCCAGTACGGTCCCGAGCAAGCTTGGTTTTAATAAGAGATTTTTTACACGACTGAAGAAAAACCCAAATGATAGACTGCAAAGACACCATAAACTTCAAGCGCGCAATTTTTATTTACGGCAAACTGAACGTTTACTCACGTCTGACGTTTCCAAAAAGAAGAAAAACAAAGTTGGAAGAAAACAAAAATAACATTTTATGTGGAGTAAATACTTTTAGAAAAAAAAAAGTAAAACTACGAGAAATCTTCGTGCGGAATCATTCGGGACAGTGCCCGGTCCAATACTTAGAGAATATTGGACCGGCAACGGAGCAATCTGATTAGCTGATTTTAGTTATTGGCCCTCTGAACTAACTTAGTCGTGTAATAAATTGATATATGACAGCTCGCGCTGGCGTGAAATCTCAAGAAATTAGGAAAAAGGTGCATTCCATTTTACCGGGATAAACTCATTTAACTGAAGTTGAAAATCGTAGAAACATCAAAACCTTTTCGCTCCTGTAAGGCATCCCTCCATTAAAGTAATACAAATAACCCATTCAATTATTTTTAATTGCAAACGACAATACTCTTGTCGCTTACTATGAAAACCGAATTTGTGCTACTTAGAAAACAATCTAAGATACATTTATCTTTGTATGTATTTAGAATATTATAAATACACACCCATTGGCCGCTTGATTTGTCTAAAGCTGAAAAAAGTGGATTGCCTGAACAACCGATTCTGCAAGAAAAAACAAGTGTGTTGCTTTGGTAAGTAGGAACTGATTCTGTAAAAAAAAAAACTCTCCCACTGTGCTTTGTTGTGCGATCTTTGCATTTATCGTCTTATGTGATCCTGTTTAAACAGGAAAGGTTTTCAAGCCACCTACTTCAACAGTTGTACCTATGATGTCGACCTCTACACCAATGGTCAGCGTAACTCCCTCAACTCCTGTGATGTCCACCAGTATAACAAACATAGCTTCTCAGTCAGCAGCTCCGTCATCCAGCGTAGCACCATTGCCCAGCATAAGCCTGGCACCATCACCGAGCATGAGCCTAGCACCATCACCCAGCATGAGTCTAGCACCATCTCCAGCTAGCAGCATGGTCATGAGCGTCTAGGGACAATGGTTGCATAACGATCGGTCGGTCAATATGACTCTGTATTTTAATAGAAACTCTACAGGATACTTTGAAACTTTGTGCGATAATTTTTGTTTTACGAGGTGTCTTCACGGAGGCAGCGATGCACGAATAAATCATTGTACGTGACAGAAAAGTCTCCTCTCTTCTTTTTTCCGTTGACCCCTGGAGTAAAAAATCATGGTAATATTCATTGAGAAATAATGAATGAACGATGGACAGTGAATGAAGGAAGGAAGGAAGGAAAGGGCAACGATTGACGAAAGAATAGGAGTTAACGCCGGAAAAATTAAAGAATACACCATTCATATGCATAACGATATTCTCCTTCACAATCGCCCAGGCCGAAGTCATGCAACAATACACGTCGATGGACTTGTAGAATAACCCAAATCCAATCCTTGAGCAAGCCATTTATTTATCCTTCTAAAATTCACGAACAAAGAAACCCTTGTCGCGCTATCAGATCAAACAAAGGACATGCTAATGACCGTATTCTAAATTTGTTTATTATCACTAAAATTTATTAGTACAAGTACTACACTAAATCCATTATACATAAAGACAGGTGCACCGCTCTCGCCCGGATGCCAAGCGTCCCTCGTTTGTTTGAGGACGGTGCGCGGCGCGAGTTATGGGTCTGCGTTTCGCAACGTTATCATGACCTGAGCAGTGTGCGTTGTTTCCCTCTTCGGCGACAAAACGCCCCTGTGCCTAGCGACAAGGCTGAGCACATCCTTTCACGAAGATTTAGCAGCTTGCCAACGCTCGTGCAAGTCACTTCCCGCTGAAGCAATCTTATCCAAATGATCCATGACGTGAACAACTTCATCGCCTCTTACAGATGCATAGCGGACCTGCATTGCATTGATCAAAACACCTTCTGAAAGGGCGTATTTACGACACGAAATGGCACTTATTAATGTGGGATACGGTTACTCCATACAATTATGGAGAGCTAACCACCTTTAAGAGAGTGATATTTAGGCTAACCGGGGCGCTATTGAGGCTAATCAGAGTGGCGTTTCGCCTTTTGTCTTTTAGACACCCCCCCCCCCCCCCCTCCCCCTTCAAAAAACATTTATCTGGTGAAGATTTATCGATAACATTTTTAACAGTTAAATTACGTTTTATTGTAACAAAGTAAATACACGATTGTTCCCACCACACAATCCGACATGACATAAATAGATTAGACGGTTAATTACTGAAAAAGTTAAATACAAGGCTGGATGTTTATTTTTATTACCTGTATTATCAAGAGAATATGAAGGATAAGGGAGTCCATCCCCCATATAGAGTGTATTCACTGTCACACAATAAACCATTTAGTGAACAAAGTCAAGAAATTGTGAACTAGATGATAAATATAGAAGACAGTTCTCCAAGTTTAAGATGTGTGCGTTGTCCCAAAGTTGAGATATTCGTCGAAATGTTGCGCGCGAAATTATAAAGCCTAGTATGAAAAGCGCCATGTTGGTGGACCTCATTAGTCCTCCAATATAGGCGGCCGATAAATAATGTAAACATCTGGAACTTACTTGTCTTTGGCTATCTAGTCGACTGATTATCTGAACCGAACCAAAAAACAATCACACAAGCACTTTTCCTAATATTTTAACTCCTAAAATGGCTAAAAGACACGAGATAAGGGTCTATTTTTCGACAAACGCGATCTTAACTTTATGTCACGCAACTCCGAAATTCGAGATGGGCTGGTTTCCGAAACTAAAGACGCTATTGAGCTGAAAAGTTGTTTACAGATATAAATTTAGTATCTCTTATGCCTGATGAGGATAAAACCTTTTGTGGCTCTTTAGTTTTGGATTTCAGAATTTGATAACGTCACGTGAACACACTCTGTAGACCATGTTCTCATGGTAATCCCTCTGAAACTATTCGTGTTAAATTTAAATTACTCCCGGGAGTGTCGTGAAATAACAAATCCCGTGACACGAATTTTGTTTACGTTGACAGTCTAGACTGCTTAACAAGCATTATCATTCTCCAGGAAAACATCCATGCAGGAGAGAGAACTGGGTACCATGTCTAAAAATAACTCGAGAGAGGGATTCCCAGATTAACAATCTTACCCTTCATCTTCTCTTGGTATTATTCAATAAATTAAATACACCAGTCCAAAAATAAAATCTTTAAATATGCAATGGGAAATAAATAACACCGCATTTTCTAGAGAAAAAAAAAATAAACGTATCAAGATAAAGTAATTTTTCAGCTTTTAAATTCGTAATAGTCTGCAGAAAAATACAATCTCTCTCCGAAATACTAGGATACACTACAACAACGTAAAGTGAATCAGGAATGCACCTTGACCTAATTCAGTTTTTCAAACACCACGAAAAATAAAAGCTTCCTACTCCTCTTCAAATATAATAATTCAAGTCATTTTTATGTTAAATTTCTTGGGTCATATTTACAAATTAAGCTAAGTTTAAACATACTTAAAGTGAATTTAGTCTCTATTACGTTTTCTTTTTTTTTTCAATTTCACCTCTTTTTCTGATAAAAATAATTTTCGTCTTTGTAATAAAGTAATTATTAAGTAATCATTATTTTACGTCACCAGTGCAAGATACTGTGAATAAGTTATAAAAATATTTGCTTCCACCTGGGATTAATTAAAAATTAACAAAAAGCATCATGATCAACAAATAAATTATGTTTCCATACATAAAAAAATATTATTGTGAATTTTTAACTTAGTACGTCGCATTTTAATGCCTATGACATTGCTATACAGACTGTGAATTTCTAGTGTTGCCACATTTCTCCATCTCTTTCATCTTTGCTGCTAACATCTTTGTGGCTAGTCTCTGGTGTGCAAGTGCCTCACTGTTGTCGTTGAGCTGCCAATCAAAACAATAAGTCAAAAATATTACTTGGTAAATGTGAAGCCTGGTTAAATAATATTTAATGGAAACTCATATCAACAATGCATTAATCTGGTACAAAGTTAAAGGGAAACATTAATACATAGGTTTTGAGAGAAAGAACTGCCAAGTCCAAAGCAAGAGGTTAAAAAGCCTGAAACCAAACTGTCAAAATATCAAGGTTTTTCACAATTTTAGAATTATTTCAGTGACTATGTAAGATTTGCCTGTTGAGAGAGGCAGTAGGCAAACAGATCGAGCACTGGACTCTAGCCCTGCTTTGCCAAGGTCTCTTGCTCTCAGTTGCTTTACTCCAACACTGCTTCTCCCCATTAACAAAATAATCACAGTAGTAACCCCGAGGGGATCAAGTATTTCATCCAGTAAGCCAGGCCACACGATCTTGAAACACAGCACTCTGTGTTGTGTATGTACATAATATTAAAACATAGATAGGACCCTGCGCGCGCTCTGATTGGTAAAAAACCTATGTTTTATCAGAGTATAAAACATAGAAAAAGCGTGTTTTATTGTTTTGCGCGCGTAAAATCTATATTTTAAAGCAAATGAAGCCTAAGCCGTGTATTACACTGTGATAAAACACTCCGGTCATTTGAGAACACTCGAGAAATGTGGAAAACACTCGCCTGCGCCTCGTGTTTTCTACATTTCCCTCGTGTTCTCAAATGACCATCGTGTTTTATCACAGTGTAATACATGGCTTAGGCTTCTTTATTTGTTAAATATAATTATAATTATAATTATAATTATAATTATAATTATAATAATAATAATAATAATAATAATAATAATAATAATAATAATAATAATAACACCAAAACTTTATTAATGAAATTCAAAGAAGAATCTTAAATTTACAATAACAATAATCATACAATAATGAATCATTTAAATATGCTTTACAATACTTATTATATAAGGTAATAATACTAAAAGTAAAAATAACTTACCTTACATAAAAGAAATAGAAATTAGATATAATTGATAATAAAAGTTTAAGAGTATAATTAACAATTAGACTACAAGCCCGAGTTTTCTACGAGCAGATAGTCAACGAGGTGCAGCCGAGTTGACTATCGCTCGTAGAAAACGAGGGCGAGTAGTCTAATTGTTTTAGTATAAATTTACCGTAGTCTCATTGCATAAAAAGAAAAAATAAGTCAAGTAACGCATACAAAAGAACTGTTTTATTATGTTACATCAGGTTCAAACGTGATGTGCGATGTGCACTGATGCGTAACTGTTGACTGTCAGCAGATTGTCGACGGTAATATCGCCACTCAAATTCACGGATTCACAATAGACTACGGTAAATTTATACTAAAAGCACATAGACCGCGTATTAATAATAATAATAATAATAATAATAAATAATAATAATAATAATAATAATAATAGCGGTGGGAGGCGAGTGCTCTCGCCACTGTGCCATCCCTGCTCCCCCTGTTGTGCCATCCCTGTT
>JAHPZR010041010.1:5000-30000 GCA_019787425.1 Platygyra sinensis | reverse complement strand
ATCCTTTAAGATGAGTTACGAATCATACGCACTGTGAAATAGTTCACCTTTTTTATGAGGCAGGAAGCGGTTGTGTTGAGACATGACTTATATGTTTTTAAGAACTAAAACGTTCAGTTTCTTCTTTGCATCTGACTTATCCAGCTGTTTTTGTTTTATGTGCAGTCAAACTGAAATACAGGTCAACACGTTGTAAAAACGCTGAAGGTCTTCAGAATTACAAGCATGTATTTTTGTCCCAGGATTCGTTTTTGTCCTCAATATCTTAGACTTCAGCAAAATACTTAACAAAAGATATCACGTGCGTCTTAAATTTTGTTCGAGGCTTTTGGTTTCCTAAATTACTCTTTTGTTTGCAGAAAGCACTTACCTTTCCAGCTTTCGGCAGCACATGAATCTTATAAATAATGTCGCTAACTGTAACAGATTTGGAAAATGTTAACTATAGGAAAGGAAAGTCACTTTTCACAAATACTACAACGTGACAAAAACTATTTTTTGTTGTTATTTCGTTTCTTAAATGGCAATATTTTTTAGTGATGACTTCCTAGTGTCTTGCTCGACTCCTGAATCTGAATCTGAAGAAAATTGCAGATAAAAGCAAATATTAGGTCATCTTAATGTTGCATATTTAAAAATATATATATTTCATAGTTTCAGTCTCTCAGCTACTTTCACACTTTCAACGGTGCTAAGAAGAAACTCGAGGAAAACCTGTTTGCGTATGCTCTTTGTCTTCGATGTTCCTACTGAATCAAGTAGCATGACCATCAACGTTTGGATTTTTTTCCTGTGCCGGCATAACAACGCAGAGAACAACAGTGTTTTCTCACAATATTTTTTGGGGGATAGATCTATCGTCCCATGCACCACAGTACGAACAGTTAACCTTTATTAGGATCAATTTCATCGCAAACATACCAACAAAACTAATTACTGTCGTATATGCGGGAATAGATATATGTCACGATTCAACGTGCAGCAAAATCCCTCTAACTCAAAACACGAACAACAACTAGAACTAGAAGTACTATTTTCCCTTCCCTTGATTGCACTCGCCCGGTATTAAAAAAACATAAAGAATTCTCCACTGTAATGTGCTCTGTTCAGTTGTAAAGAACGCAGGAAGCGGTAGAACACGAAAGGAGTATAGGGCCAAACACGAGACGAAGTAGAGTGTGTCTCCCTACTTCTTAGTAGCCTTCCGGTTCCTAAGTGACAAAACAGAGCACAGTCGAGACTTCTTTACCTCTTTTATGATAAAGAATCTATTAATTTCCCCACGCATTCGACTGGATTTTCGAACCAAACTTTATTTTCTGAGCGAGTAATATGGGCTTCAGCGTGCATCTGTTCTGATATAAAGAACGCTAAAATAAGCCAATCACAATCCTTTTTACATTTGATGTATATTTCACAAATGACCACTATTTCCTTTCCATATGACGGTCTTTAACGATCAGAACAGAAAGTGAAACAGTTATGCTTACGACTTCGTTGACACAGTCTCCATAACATCACCACAATCGCTTCAAATAATAAAAATATGCATGAAAAGATCTCGAAAGACGCTGCCACATTTTCTTGGTACAGATGGCAACTTTGTCGACGTTTTTCAGAACATCTCTGCCCTGAGCCATTGCAATAACCTTAAACGTTTTCGTAGGTTTTCGGGCATTCGAAATTTTCTCTGACTGCATTGTTTTCCAACGATTTATCTATCACTGATGGAAAGCGGCGTAGGGGCCTATTAGAAACCGCAAAACCGCAATAAATTTCGTCCACAACCGAAAACCGAATAAAACGCTCACGTCTAAACTTGCTTTACTTGCCAAAGTTCCTTCTGCGTATTCCCTCGTCCCTCGTTAGTGCAGAAGTCATTGTAATTTGAACATTTGCTTATTATATTTGTAAATCAGCTCAACAGGCCTATGGCCGATGTGAAGCTAGAATTATATTGCATAATTAACAATTAGACTACTCGCCCGAGTTTTCTACGAGCAGATAGTCAACGAGGCGGAGCCGAGTTGACTATCGCTAGTAAGAAAAACGAGTCTCATTGCATAAAAGAAAAAAAAAATGTCAAGTAACGCGTTGAAAAGAACTGTTTGTATTATGTTACATCAGGTTCAAACGTGATGCGTGATGTGCACTGATGCGTAACTGTTGACTATCAGCAGATAGTCAACGGTAATTATAGCCAATCAAATTCACGGATTCACAATAGACTACGGTAGATTTATACCAATAAAATGTTTGTAAGTGATTTTGTTTGAAAGAACACCTTATTCTGAAGTTGCTTTTTTGATTGCCTTTATTAGAATTTTCATTTGTGTAGGTACAATAGCAGCCGCATTTCACAACCAGACTAAGGTTATTATCTTTATTCATTATTTTGTCAAACTACTTTTTGATTAATACCGATTTAGATGTAGAACTTAACAAAAACTACTTTTTACTACTTTTACAACTCACCACAGTCTTGTTTTGCCTTTATTCCCACGTAGTCGGAGCAAGTAAGCGCAATGTTGTTCCCGCGATGAAAAGTCATTGAGCCCTAGCATTTCCATGGTCCAGTCTAAGATCAAAATCTACAAGATATTATCCCAGCCGCCTGATATTAAAGGAATAGTCACTTGTTTTGATGATATCTTGAGCTTTTCCGTTACGAAGAATTTTTTGTAAAACCCTCCCACTACGATTCATTATTGCTATGGGGCATGGCAAGATGGATTCCGGGACATGAAAGACGCTGGTGTCCAATTCACGAAGGGGTTCCTACCACCTTCCATTTGCAAAAATGGTTTCCTAAAGGTGGTTTACTTGTGTTGAATGATCTGATGGTCGAGGGAGGTGAAGATAAAGAGTTGCTGGACTTATTCACCAAACATTCACATTATCAAATATCACCGTGTTTGTACTTGTGCCAGGACATGTTTCCACCAGGGAATACGCAAAAGAGTATTCCAGGAACGCCCACTATGTCATAGCCTTTAAAAATCCACGAGATCAATTAGGGATGAGGAATTTACTTTTCCAAGCTTTTCCCACTTGTTGGCAAGACATGATGATGTGTATCAAAAAGTGACCGAACGGACCATTCGGGTACACGGTCCTGGATTTACACTCCGCCAGTGATAACAGGAAACGCGTGTTTAGCCACCTCTTGACTCACGAAGGATACCCGCGCTGGCATCGAAGAATTAAGAAAGAGGATGTTTGATCACCGAGCAAAAAAAAAAAATGATATTTTAAATATCACTTTAATCGTTTCGGCTCATTTGAAGCACGTTGTCTTGGGTGAAGGACGACGAGAACCATGCGTACTCCTTCAACAGATATTTTTGGTCCGCGTGGAAGAAAACAATGATGAAAACATAGAAGATGGAAGTCGAGGAGGAGGAGAAAGAAGAGCCTGAAGAGGAAGAAGAGAAAGAGGATGATACTAGCAGCTCCGAAGAGGAAGGAGAAGCGGACGACGACGATGAAACAGATCCGTGGAGTCCGCTACGTCAAAAAGTCGGGGAAGATCTCAAAGAAACCTACCTGAAAGAAGTCCAAGAGTTCCTGGATAGGGGAAAATCCCAACACTACGCTGAAAATGCCGCCTTCAATGTCCTTTTACCTGTAAGTAGAAGAAGGCTACGAAGAACTTATTTAGAGCGTCTAAAATGGACTCACCATATCAAACACGACGCATTACACCGTAAAGTCATGAAGACTCTTCACGTTTTATTGAGGAAGATGACATGGATTTTGATGAGGCGGCCGAATCGGCAGTGGCAAAACGGAAATTCCTGTTAAACAGACTAATGAGAAAGAAGTTACTCCCCGATGATGAAGAAGAAGAAGTAGTGGAAGGGAAGGTTTAAACCTTAATATGATACACTGAATTTGCCATGTGACTCTTATAAGAGTTTGTGATTCTAGAGTTTTAATCATTATTTGTAAGACGCCACACAAGATTGATTGCTCAATCAATTGCAACGGCCGGGGAATGACAAGATGGTTGTTTGTAGGAAGCCTACCATAAAAGATATTATGCAAAGAACAGAGAGCAAATCCTGGCCCAGCAGAAACGATATCGTACCGAGAACGCTGAGATTCTCAAATCACGTCGTAAAAGCTGGTATGAAAACAACAGGGAAAGTCTCGCCAGGAGCCAGAGAGTCTATATTGTCAACACAACAAGGAGCACATCAGACATTACCGAAGACAATACTGTAAAAACAACAGGGAACGGATCAACGAATATTGGAGATGTTATTATGCCAAGAATAAGGAACAGATCAGGCAAAGACTTCGTGACCAGAAACAAAGACAAATAGGTCAGAATATCGTGCGTTTTGGGGCCTGCGGCCAAGAGTCTGAGAAACTGGAAACGAGTCTAGTTCCCAGCGTTACACTTGGTGGTACACCGACGGTCAAGACTTAAAGTTGTAATTATTTCTCCCTTTGGTTTTCATGCTGTTATTATTCAATAAACGTCATAAATTGTGCATCAGACTCTTCGCTTTGTTTATTACAATTTAATGAGTCCATTTTCACATTGGTTCTTAACCATGTGATGTCGCATACTCTTATTCCCCTTCTTCTCATTGGATGTACGTTTCTATATACAAGTCGTTCAGACTTGAGCAAAATAATTTTACGGGGTAACCCTCCCCTTTTCATCTCTACCGAGACATTTTGTTTTGTGAACGTTTCACTTATTTAAAGGGCGGGAACTGGGGAAGGCTACTGTTCTTAATTCATTCTGATTGGATACCGATGATGTCATCGCCCCATGATGCTGGCGAATCCCAATTGTCTGCATAATTAATTCCCTCGCGGGCATGTACACTACTGGACGGATTTCTGAAAATCAAAGTTCCTTAGAAAGCTTAGATTGTGTACTTTAAGGTTAAGCATCTTTTTCTGTTGCGCCAATGATAGGAAAAGAGCAATAAATTTTTGCGAAACTCCAATTGTTTACGTACTTAAATTCCCTCGAGGAGATGTAAGCGAGTGCATACAACAGAAAATATTTTATCTCGGGCAATATTGGACGGTTTTCTGACATTCAAAGTTCCTTAGAAAGTTTAGATTGTGTACTTAAAGGTTAAGCAATTCTTTCTGTTGCGCCGTTAATAGGAAAAGAGCTATTTTTACCCTTTGACCGAGAAAAGAGTGGGCAAGTCTAGGATTGGTTCCCGATGAGGTCATCGTCCCAGGATGCTTTGGAACGGGGAGTACCCCCAACCCCTACTTTTTCCCTTTGACCAAGAAAAGAGTGGGGCAAGTCTAGGATTGGTTCCCGATGAGGTCATCGTCCCAGGATGCTTTGGAACGGGGAGTACCCCCAGCCCCTACTTTTACCCTTTGACCGAGAAAAGAGTGGGGCAAGTCTAGGATTGCTTCCCGATGAGGTCATCGTCCCAGGATGCTTTGGAACGAATAGAAAGATATATAAGTTGTCATACGAGACCCGTTACTTCACTCTACATACTTGGATGTGTATTGAGCGCTAACATCTGTTTTCGTAATAGAAGAGATCATGGGAAAGCAAGTAAGTTCCTGGCATCTGTTACCCCTTGAACTACAAGACTATTTTTAAACTATCGTTATTCACCAACATGTTAAAGACCGTATACATATGAGATCAGGAGTGATAAATGACAGTTTCAGACCTTGTATGTTTTGTGAGAAACTTCTAGACGATCCGTCTCATGCCTTCACTTCCGGTTTGTAATTTTTCACCCAAAACAAACTCCTATGGGAACCTGGAGCCTAGTTTCCAGGTTTCACTAAGGGTATCCATCTTGAATTATTATTATTATTATTATTATTATTATTATTATTATTATTATTATTATTATTATTATTATTATTATTATTATTACTATAATTCTTAATTCGACTGCTGATTAGCTCTTCGGTCCTCATACAATACCTATTTGTCAAAGTTAGTCACGTGGATTTTAAAGTTGCGTGACATTTTTGAGAGACCCTGCGTGATTTGTGTCGCCATGGAAATCTGTGAGACCGATCCCAGTCCTCCGTTGAGGCTGGTGGGCTGTTTTCCAACGTGGCTAACTTTCATGGGCGCCGCCATCTTGAATTCCTAATTCGATTCCTGATTGGCTCTTGGCTTCTCAAAATCACTTACGTCACAGATTTAGTCACGTGGATAAGATCTGGCTCTCTGATTGGACGAAAGCCATTTTAATAAGATGCTAGTAATATGTAGTGCGATCTGATTGGTTAGGGACCAAAGGAGCCAAGTATACTACTCACAGTATTGAAGAAAAAGGTCTCTTAATGCAATATCATTCAATAAACTTCGAAAAACCTCCGACGCGAATAAAAAATAAAGCTTCAAATATTGCATACTAAATTAGATGGAACGTTGGAGCTGATTTTAGAATAATTATTTGTTAAAAGTCCAACGCTTTTGAAAGCAGTCACAATGATAGTAGTACCGCACGGAGGACTAGACCAATTTATTCATGATTTCAGCAGCCTAGAGTTAATGAGCAAAGAATCCAGAACCGGTTTAATGAGATACACACCGTGTAGGTATATGGAGGGGGGGGGGGGGGGGGGTTAATGAGATGCAGGCCGTGTAGGTACATGTGAGGGAAATTGAGAGGGTGAATAATATTAATTATACATGTATTGTTTTATTGTTTTAAAAGTTTTACTACTGAAGATTACATGGACTTTTTAAGAGAGATGTGTGTCATAAATATTCTTGTTCTTCGGCCATTTCAACTTTACAAGGAAAAGAACTGAAACAAACGGTGGTTACAAACATTATCCATAGAAAAATGTTGGTAGCGAGAAGCTATTTCTTCATTTATTTCTACCGGTAGTATCAACTTTCGGTAGTACCAATTTTGTCATTGTTTGTTTTTATTTCGTCCCCAGTTCCCCTCTTTATTTTTTTGTATTTTAAATGTTGGTAACAGTTATAACCGTTCACTTCTGAAGACGTATGTTGTAGCATACGAAACGTCAAGTAAACCAGAAAATTTTTATTAGCCCATGCGTTGTCTTTGGATAATGTTTGTAACCACCGTTTGTTTTCTTTTCCTTTCAGAGATGTATGTGTTGTAGTGGAGTGAACGTGGGGCCCAACCAGCCGGGTGAAGTCGCACTTATACAGAGAAAAAACAAAGATTACGCTGAGAACCAATCAGGGAGCACTGTAAAAACCAGTCAGACTGGTTTTGAGACCGGTTGGATTTGATGATTCAAATTGGCGGAAATATCTTGTTGGGAAAGGGTCAAACTGGTTTAAAGTGCACCTAACACCAAAATTTTTTTTTCGCTAAAATAATAAGGCTTATTTTGTGGAGTAATTTGGCAAAAAAATTTTTGATTGGGTTAAATCCTCGAATTTTTATGCCCCGTCAAAGCCGAGTTTCCAATGGTTCGCGACCGCGCATGGGGAATCTGCGGAGAGTGTACGCTGTGACGTCAAATCGAGAACGAACGCTACGGCTGTCCCAGTCAAGTCTTCTATTTTCTACGAGTGCAGTAGCGATTTCGCCGCACAAGTTTTTCGCTGGGACTCCACAGTCAGCATACTTCTGTTTGTAGAAACAATGTCTTCTACTTCGTCGGATTACGAAATGAATGTTGACTCAGAAGAATCTGAATTTTTTTATATCGCTGAAGACATGAAGTCAACCTCGTTCCCAGGGTCTCTCATCTAACCGCTCTCTGAGGCGAGCGAGGAGAGACCCTGGTCTGGTCTGGTCACGTGTGTCCCAGAATCTGGGATATAGCAATTAAACTGTTAAGGGGAGGAGCGCCATAGTCGAAATTTTGTCTCTACTTAGCCTACGGGTGTGCGGAATATGTTGTCACCAAAATAAATCAGAAACGGCGGTGATATTTTGCCAACGCCGAGGAAAACTTATCCATCATCTGATTGTGGAAATCCAAGTTGCTGTAGGTTGTGTGGTCTGGTTCAGTTAGGAACTTTACATATTGTAAAAATCTGTTTTAAGAAGGCAAAAGAATAATTGTACGCCGCCGCCAAGGCTGTGTATGGAAGGTCATTGAGTTATCATTTAATACCCTGGAATGAACTGATCAAAACACGTCTACTCTGGTCTACTATGGAGGTCTTGCGAGCGGTGATTTAATAATTTTAGAATATTCAGGGTCTTCATCACTGAAAGCCGAAGTCAATTCGAAAGGAGAGAGACGGTGAAAAGATTTAATCACGTCTCACTGGGCCATCACCGCGCTGAACTTTACGGAGCACGAAGCGATAGAACGCCGACTCGTCGCGGTATGCTTTTCGCCGTCGTTGCTGATAAACTGGATTTATATTCAGCCAAAAGTAGGCTAGAAAAAGAAAAATGCAGTTTTTACTGTGTCGTATTTAATAAATCAATGTACGTGATGCGCCTAAAAGACTCCCAACGGTTCTAGACAACTGTCTGCAACTGTGCATTTGCCGTTTTATTTTAATTTTCGGTCTCTCGACCTTGCTTCACCTGCTTCACGCGTGTTTCTGAGGGATACTTTATTCCATGTTATTAGGAAAAATTGAAATTATAAGTAGAGTGGAGCCTTTTGACCGCGTTTTAACGTTTTTAGAGGTCATAGGTCTGCATGGTTTCGGCTGTTAATTTTACGTCGCTTCACAGACTTTGACACCTCTGTAATTTACCATGTGCTTATACTTTGTTTTTGCTCGTTTCCATTGTAAGATATGATTTTAAGGGTCCAACGAAGTATTGGCTCTCCAGGGACAAAGATTAATATATGTATATTCCGTGGAAACATATTGCTTTGCATTCTATGTTGTGACGCCGGACCCGGCTATTCAGACAAGAACTGTTTACAAGCTTAGTGTGTTGCGTCTTAATCACGAATATCTTTATCTTTGTCCAGCTTTTCCAGTCAGACTGCCGTAGCTTTACTTCGAGAAAGCTGTACGTTTCTCTAGAGGCCTTTTTATAGTTTTTTTTTTTTTCTCGATCAGTCTCATCGCCTGCATTCAAAGGAGAAACAACAGTGCTAAAATAACTATCACTTCAGAATAAAATTGCCCTGCTCGACGTCCACAGTTGAAATATGACCGACTTTCCATAAATCCAATGGGTAAGACGGCAACAACATCACGACCACGGCAAATTGTCTCGAGACAGACTTGCCTAACCTTAAGATAAACGCCGGAATAGATGCTATTCCAAACTTCAGCCCGAAGACTATTGTTAAACATCGCGGTTAATGGCGGTCGCAGCACGACAAAGCTCAACGCGACAAACTGCCTGATAACAGAGGACCCCTCCCTGATGTTCTGACTTGTAAAAGTAGCACGTGACCAGACCAGACCAGGGTCTCTCCTCGCTCGCCTCAGAGGGCGGTTAGATGAGAGAGCCTGGGAACGAGGTTGACATGAAGTAAGACTAGCTGATTTATTTGCTTGTCTTTTGCTGAGCACCCAGCCGCCCAGCCTCTGGCCAACTAAGAAAAGACAACTAAATACCAGGAGGTAGAAGCTACTAAAGAATTCGAACGGGCTCTGAAGGACAGACTCGAATGCAAAGATATGTAGAAGTCATAGAGTAATAAGATAATTTGTAGCGCTTGACGAGTGTTTACAATATTTTCGCAACTTTCTACCCCGTCTATCTCGCATAATATACTTTTGAAATAACATTCAAGTGCATTCACTTTCTTAGAATTATTTAACTAATGCGTTCATGATGTAGATCAATTGATTATCTGTCTTGACACAGTGTTTGTATTCTTTACGTGCAATGTGGAAATAAACGTAGCGTCGCTTCCATCCAAACATGAGCTAATAATATTGTTGCAGCGAGTTGAAAGGTTGTCGAGACTCAAAGAAGAGTGACTTGGAAAGGAATTGAGTTCTGCCAAAATTACCCTCCCGGATTTCTCTTTCAAATTAAGAATTGACCAAGGAAGGAAACTTAAGAATATTCAGGCAGAGAACATTTGCTCCGAAAAAATTCGCTCACTATTCTCCTGCCCTCTGTCACTGTCGGCTGCGCTGACTGACTGCTGTTTCTCAGATTGGAGATTAGATTCAACAGCGGATGCATGAATCGATAGAGAAGCGGATTTTACCAAATTCGTCTTGCTTAAGCCATGGAATCAACAAAATCTCCTCCTCTTCCTAAAAATCGAGACCTCGAACGAAATCATCTGGTTTGAAATGCATAGAACAGATCAACAAACTCCTAGACGCTTTCACGAAATCGACCCATCGCTTTCTACGTTTTTTCACTTCAAGTCGATCACCTCTAAATCAAATCGGTATGACATGAAGTGTAATACCTCCTGTAAGTTTGTTGAGTAGCTACATCCCCCTTACAATGCTCCTGGCTGGCAATTTTTCGAACTACTTTCTCAGCCTTTCCCACAAAAACAAGTAAATATGCGAACTACAGAATCATCGTGTTCTGGATTTGACGTCACATCTGGCCCTCAACCCATGCCCCGTTAAACTCGGTCGCGAACCAAAATGGCGGCATTTGGACGTACTTTGACGGGGCTTAAAAACTCGAGGATTTAACCAAATCAAAACATTTTTGAGCCAATTACTCCACAAAATAAGCTTTACTATTTTAGCGAAAAAAAAATTACCGGAAAACATTCCTTTGGTGTATGAAAAATACGAACAAAAACAAGCGTAAATAAGCAGAGATGGAACACATGATCGAACAACAGATCATCGCTTTCACAAAAGTACACGTTTTCTATTTCTAGAAAACACGGCGACGAGAAAAAGGAAAACAACTTGTTAACTTTGATTTTCAAAATGTAAATTCTCTTTGCTGGCGCCATCACTACGTCAACAGCGCGCTAGTTCTGTGTCTCCATCGAGTTATAATTCAAACACAATTTTTAACCAATCAGCGCGCGGGCTTTCTTAGGACTGTTTTCTAATTAACAATTAGTATAAATTTACCGTAGTCTATTGTGAATCCGTGAATTTGATTGGCTATATTACCGTCGACTATCTGCTGATAGTCAACAGTTACGCATCAGTGCTCACCGCGCGTCACGTTTGAACCTGATGTAACATAATAAAACAGTTCTTTTCTACGCGATACTTGACTTTTTTTTTCTTTTTATACAATGAGACTACGGTAAATTTATACTAAAACAATTAGACTACTCGCCCTCGTTTTCTACGAGCGATAGTCAACTCGGCTGCGCCTCGTTGACTATCTGCTCGTAGAAAACTCGGGCTCGTAGTCTAGTTGTTAATTAGACTACTAGCCCTCGTAATTAATTGTTACTGCTCTCGACCAATCAAAATTAAGTAATTTTGTTGAGTGTACTTTAATACTATGTACTTATTGACTGAGTGGGAGGGCCGAACGGGAAAATATTTGGCTCGAGGTCAGGGCGTATGGACCGAGCGCAGCGAGGTCCGTGCGTCCTGACCGAGAGCCAAATATTTTCCCGTCCGGCCCTACCTTACTCAGTCAATAAGCATTTTATCATATGACCACTTACTGTTAAAAATTTTGAAATGCTGTTTGAACCTAAATAGGACGCGATTACATAAGATCAGAGGGTCGAGCGCGCGGAACAATTACATAAAAGTTTCTGTATACAACAAAAATTCTCCGAAAAACACGACTTATTTTCTCATTTTTTTCAATTGCATATTTATGCTGAAAAGCCAACAAAAACTTGCAATCTGAAAGCTGTTAAAAATATGTCAAAGCCAACGAAAACTTAGCGAGTGACGAAAGGTCGCTTCACGCTTCATTGAAGTTTACAAATCTTCTTCATCTAGACTCTTGAAAATGTCGGCTTCGGGAGCTATTTGTCGACCTCTTGGATTTTCTTAAACAAAGGACAACCAGCAACTGAATATTAAAGACACAGATGTTGCCTTCTGTAAACTGTGCCTGGCTTTGCTGGCTTTACTGGTGTAGTGGAAATTACTCGGTTAAACACAAGCGACTTTTATTATCTGGATGAAATGTACGGCAATTAACTTGTATTCGTACTCAGTTTTGTCTGTTCAAACAACACTGACGTAGACACTACAGAACAGTTTATCCTAATGCACACAAGGTATGTTTATGGTTTTTCTAGTTTAGCCAACTCTATAAAACTCGAAGAAAACATTTATAACGTACTTTGTTTTCTTCTTCCGTTTTCTTGTCTCGGACACACGATGAATTCTTGGATGCCTTCCAAGGAAGAAGTTTCGCCTCAAGACTGTTTGCTTAGCTTATTCCAAAGGTTATTTATCACCAGGACATTTTATCCGGAAAAGTTGCTTCCTTGACCGTCTGCTTGGTTGTTGGCTTCTGAGAAAGTTGTAAGCTTCTTCGTTTGCGACGAGTGTTAAATTTCTTTCTTTGCTTTTGGAGTGAGTTGGCGACTGAAGTCGTTCTCCATGGGACAATTCGCCTGGATAGTAAAATTCGCTCTCAGAATGTTCCCTTTCATGACTCATTTTGGAGAGAACAGAATCTGGCATCAAAAGAATTGTTTTTGTGATTAGCTCGCATCGATTTTGCCGTATGCGTTTCTAGTAGGGCCGTACGCATTTCTAGTAGGGCCGTACGCGTTTTTCCGGCCCTATCACTTCGACGCGTACGGCCCTCATACGGGACCTTTTCTCTTATGGTTTTCCAAGGAAATTGCGCGCGGGGCCGTACGGGTCATATAATAATAATTATTATAAAAAACAAAAAAACAAACCCTTACAAAAATTTGATTTTGGCTTTCAATTAGACGAATACAAATGAAGACGAAACCTATGTACATTGTCGAAAACTTGCCCGGGAAACATTTTAATCAACCAATGGATCTTGGTTGATGTAACACTTCCATATCACTTTGATTAAATTCGAAAATGTGCACAAGCCTCATCTCCATGGCAAGTGCTACCGATACATGCTGGAAATCGTCTAACTAAATCGGCCAAATCAAATTTTTGTAAGGGTTTGTTTTTTTGTTTTTTATAATAATTATTATTATATGACCCGTACGGCCCCGCGCGCAATTTCCTTGGAAAACCATAAGAGAAAAGGTCCCGTATGAGGGCCGTACGCGTCGAAGTGATAGGGCCGGAAAAACGCGTACGGCCCTACTAGAAATGCGTACGGCCCTACTAGAAACGCATACGGCAAAATCGATGCGAGCTAATCACAAAAACAATTCTTTTGATGCCAGATTCTGTTCTCTCCAAAATGAGTCATGAAAGGGAACATTCTGAGAGCGAATTTTACTATCCAGGCGAATTGTCCCATGGAGAACGACTTCAGTCGCCAACTCACTCCAAAAGCAAAGAAAGAAATTTAACACTCGTCGCAAACGAAGAAGCTTACAACTTTCTCAGAAGCCAACAACCAAGCAGACGGTCAAGGAAGCAACTTTTCCGGATAAAATGTCCTGGTGATAAATAACCTTTGGAATAAGCTAAGCAAACAGTCTTGAGGCGAAACTTCTTCCTTGGAAGGCATCCAAGAATTCATCGTGTGTCCGAGACAAGAAAACGGAAGAAGAAAACAAAGTACGTTATAAATGTTTTCTTCGAGTTTTATAGAGTTGGCTAAACTAGAAAAACCATAAACATACCTTGTGTGCATTAGGATAAACTGTTCTGTAGTGTCTACGTCAGTGTTGTTTGAACAGACAAAACTGAGTACGAATACAAGTTAATTGCCGTACATTTCATCCAGATAATAAAAGTCGCTTGTGTTTAACCGAGTAATTTCCACTACACCAGTAAAGCCAGCAAAGCCAGGCACAGTTTACAGAAGGCAACATCTGTGTCTTTAATATTCAGTTGCTGGTTGTCCTTTGTTTAAGAAAATCCAAGAGGTCGACAAATAGCTCCCGAAGCCGACATTTTCAAGAGTCTAGATGAAGAAGATTTGTAAACTTCAATGAAGCGTGAAGCGACCTTTCGTCACTCGCTAAGTTTTCGTTGGCTTTGACATATTTTTAACAGCTTTCAGATTGCAAGTTTTTGTTGGCTTTTCAGCATAAATATGCAATTGAAAAAAATGAGAAAATAAGTCGTGTTTTTCGGAGAATTTTTGTTGTATACAGAAACTTTTATGTAATTGTTCCGCGCGCTCGACCCTCTGATCTTATGTAATCGCGTCCTATTTAGGTTCAAACAGCATTTCAAAATTTTTAACAGTAAGTGGTCATATGATAAAATGCTTATTGACTGAGTAAGGTAGGGCCGGACGGGAAAATATTTGGCTCTCGGTCAGGACGCACGGACCTCGCTGCGCTCGGTCCATACGCCCTGACCTCGAGCCAAATATTTTCCCGTTCGGCCCTCCCACTCAGTCAATAAGTACATAGTATTAAAGTACACTCAACAAAATTACTTAATTTTGATTGGTCGAGAGCAGTAACAATTAATTACGAGGGCTAGTAGTCTAATTAACAACTAGACTACGAGCCCGAGTTTTCTACGAGCAGATAGTCAACGAGGCGCAGCCGAGTTGACTATCGCTCGTAGAAAACGAGGGCGAGTAGTCTAATTGTTTTAGTATAAATTTACCGTAGTCTCATTGTATAAAAAGAAAAAAAAAGTCAAGTATCGCGTAGAAAAGAACTGTTTTATTATGTTACATCAGGTTCAAACGTGACGCGCGGTGAGCACTGATGCGTAACTGTTGACTATCAGCAGATAGTCGACGGTAATATAGCCAATCAAATTCACGGATTCACAATAGACTACGGTAAATTTATACTAATTGTTAATTAGAAAACAGTCCTAAGAAAGCCCGCGCGCTGATTGGTTAAAAATTGTGTTTGAATTATAACTCGATGGAGACACAGAACTAGCGCGCTGTTGACGTAGTGATGGCGCCAGCAAAGAGAATTTACATTTTGAAAATCAAAGTTAACAAGTTGTTTTCCTTTTTCTCGTCGCCGTGTTTTCTAGAAATAGAAAACGTGTACTTTTGTGAAAGCGATGATCTGTTGTTCGATCATGTGTTCCATCTCTGCTTATTTACGCTTGTTTTTGTTCGTATTTTTCATACACCAAAGGAATGTTTTCCGGTAATTTTTTTTTCGCTAAAATAGTAAAGCTTATTTTGTGGAGTAATTGGCTCAAAAATGTTTTGATTTGGTTAAATCCTCGAGTTTTTAAGCCCCGTCAAAGTACGTCCAAATGCCGCCATTTTGGTTCGCGACCGAGTTTAACGGGGCATGGGTTGAGGGCCAGATGTGACGTCAAATCCAGAACACGATGATTCTGTAGTTCGCATATTTACTTGTTTTTGTGGGAAAGGCTGAGAAAGTAGTTCGAAAAATTGCCAGCCAGGAGCATTGTAAGGGGGATGTAGCTACTCAACAAACTTACAGGAGGTATTACACTTCATGTCATACCGATTTGATTTAGAGGTGATCGACTTGAAGTGAAAAAACGTAGAAAGCGATGGGTCGATTTCGTGAAAGCGTCTAGGAGTTTGTTGATCTGTTCTATGCATTTCAAACCAGATGATTTCGTTCGAGGTCTCGATTTTTAGGAAGAGGAGGAGATTTTGTTGATTCCATGGCTTAAGCAAGACGAATTTGGTAAAATCCGCTTCTCTATCGATTCATGCATCCGCTGTTGAATCTAATCTCCAATCTGAGAAACAGCAGTCAGTCAGCGCAGCCGACAGTGACAGAGGGCAGGAGAATAGTGAGCGAATTTTTTCGGAGCAAATGTTCTCTGCCTGAATATTCTTAAGTTTCCTTCCTTGGTCAATTCTTAATTTGAAAGAGAAATCCGGGAGGGTAATTTTGGCAGAACTCAATTCCTTTCCAAGTCACTCTTCTTTGAGTCTCGACAACCTTTCAACTCGCTGCAACAATATTATTAGCTCATGTTTGGATGGAAGCGACGCTACGTTTATTTCCACATTGCACGTAAAGAATACAAACACTGTGTCAAGACAGATAATCAATTGATCTACATCATGAACGCATTAGTTAAATAATTCTAAGAAAGTGAATGCACTTGAATGTTATTTCAAAAGTATATTATGCGAGATAGACGGGGTAGAAAGTTGCGAAAATATTGTAAACACTCGTCAAGCGCTACAAATTATCTTATTACTCTATGACTTCTACATATCTTTGCATTCGAGTCTGTCCTTCAGAGCCCGTTCGAATTCTTTAGTAGCTTCTACCTCCTGGTATTTAGTTGTCTTTTCTTAGTTGGCCAGAGGCTGGGCGGCTGGGTGCTCAGCAAAAGACAAGCAAATAAATCAGCTAGTCTTACTTCATGTCAACCTCGTTCCCAGGCTCTCTCATCTAACCGCCCTCTGAGGCGAGCGAGGAGAGACCCTGGTCTGGTCTGGTCACGTGCTACTTTTACAAGTCAGAACATCAGGGAGGGGTCCTCTGTTATCAGGCAGTTTGTCGCGTTGAGCTTTGTCGTGCTGCGACCGCCATTAACCGCGATGTTTAACAATAGTCTTCGGGCTGAAGTTTGGAATAGCATCTATTCCGGCGTTTATCTTAAGGTTAGGCAAGTCTGTCTCGAGACAATTTGCCGTGGTCGTGATGTTGTTGCCGTCTTACCCATTGGATTTATGGAAAGTCGGTCATATTTCAACTGTGGACGTCGAGCAGGGCAATTTTATTCTGAAGTGATAGTTATTTTAGCACTGTTGTTTCTCCTTTGAATGCAGGCGATGAGACTGATCGAGAAAAAAAAAAAAACTATAAAAAGGCCTCTAGAGAAACGTACAGCTTTCTCGAAGTAAAGCTACGGCAGTCTGACTGGAAAAGCTGGACAAAGATAAAGATATTCGTGATTAAGACGCAACACACTAAGCTTGTAAACAGTTCTTGTCTGAATAGCCGGGTCCGGCGTCACAACATAGAATGCAAAGCAATATGTTTCCACGGAATATACATATATTAATCTTTGTCCCTGGAGAGCCAATACTTCGTTGGACCCTTAAAATCATATCTTACAATGGAAACGAGCAAAAACAAAGTATAAGCACATGGTAAATTACAGAGGTGTCAAAGTCTGTGAAGCGACGTAAAATTAACAGCCGAAACCATGCAGACCTATGACCTCTAAAAACGTTAAAACGCGGTCAAAAGGCTCCACTCTACTTATAATTTCAATTTTTCCTAATAACATGGAATAAAGTATCCCTCAGAAACACGCGTGAAGCAGGTGAAGCAAGGTCGAGAGACCGAAAATTAAAATAAAACGGCAAATGCACAGTTGCAGACAGTTGTCTAGAACCGTTGGGAGTCTTTTAGGCGCATCACGTACATTGATTTATTAAATACGACACAGTAAAAACTGCATTTTTCTTTTTCTAGCCTACTTTTGGCTGAATATAAATCCAGTTTATCAGCAACGACGGCGAAAAGCATACCGCGACGAGTCGGCGTTCTATCGCTTCGTGCTCCGTAAAGTTCAGCGCGGTGATGGCCCAGTGAGACGTGATTAAATCTTTTCACCGTCTCTCTCCTTTCGAATTGACTTCGGCTTTCAGTGATGAAGACCCTGAATATTCTAAAATTATTAAATCACCGCTCGCAAGACCTCCATAGTAGACCAGAGTAGACGTGTTTTGATCAGTTCATTCCAGGGTATTAAATGATAACTCAATGACCTTCCATACACAGCCTTGGCGGCGGCGTACAATTATTCTTTTGCCTTCTTAAAACAGATTTTTACAATATGTAAAGTTCCTAACTGAACCAGACCACACAACCTACAGCAACTTGGATTTCCACAATCAGATGATGGATAAGTTTTCCTCGGCGTTGGCAAAATATCACCGCCGTTTCTGATTTATTTTGGTGACAACATATTCCGCACACCCGTAGGCTAAGTAGAGACAAAATTTCGACTATGGCGCTCCTCCCCTTAACAGTTTAATTGCTATATCCCAGATTCTGGGACACACGTGACCAGACCAGACCAGGGTCTCTCCTCGCTCGCCTCAGAGAGCGGTTAGATGAGAGACCCTGGGAACGAGGTTGACTTCATGTCTTCAGCGATATAAAAAAATTCAGATTCTTCTGAGTCAACATTCATTTCGTAATCCGACGAAGTAGAAGACATTGTTTCTACAAACAGAAGTATGCTGACTGTGGAGTCCCAGCGAAAAACTTGTGCGGCGAAATCGCTACTGCACTCGTAGAAAATAGAAGACTTGACTGGGACAGCCGTAGCGTTCGTTCTCGATTTGACGTCACAGCGTACACTCTCCGCAGATTCCCCATGCGCGGTCGCGAACCATTGGAAACTCGGCTTTGACGGGGCATAAAAATTCGAGGATTTAACCCAATCAAAAATTTTTTTGCCAAATTACTCCACAAAATAAGCCTTATTATTTTAGCGAAAAAAAAATTTTGGTGTTAGGTGCACTTTAAAACCAGTTTGACCCTTTCCCAACAAGATATTTCCGCCAATTTGAATCATCAAATCCAACCGGTCTCAAAACCAGTCTGACTGGTTTTACAGTGCTCCCTGATTGGTTCTCAGCGTAATCTTTGTTTTTTCTCTGTATAAGTGCGACTTCACCCGGCTGGTTGGGCCCCACGTTCACTCCACTACAACACATACATCTCTGAAAGGAAAAGAAAACAAACGGTGGTTACAAACATTATCCAAAGACAACGCATGGGCTAATAAAAATTTTCTGGTTTACTTGACGTTTCGTATGCTACAACATACGTCTTCAGAAGTGAACGGTTATAACTGTTACCAACATTTAAAATACAAAAAAATAAAGAGGGGAACTGGGGACGAAATAAAAACAAACAATGACAAAATTGGTACTACCGAAAGTTGATACTACCGGTAGAAATAAATGAAGAAATAGCTTCTCGCTACCAACATTTTTCTATGGATAATGTTTGTAACCACCGTTTGTTTCAGTTCTTTTCCTTGTAAAGTTGAAATGGCCGAAGAACAAGAATATTTATGACACACATCTCTCTTAAAAAGTCCATGTAATCTTCAGTAGTAAAACTTTTAAAACAATAAAACAATACATGTATAATTAATATTATTCACCCTCTCAATTTCCCTCACATGTACCTACACGGCCTGCATCTCATTAACCCCCCCCCCCCCCCCCCTCCATATACCTACACGGTGTGTATCTCATTAAACCGGTTCTGGATTCTTTGCTCATTAACTCTAGGCTGCTGAAATCATGAATAAATTGGTCTAGTCCTCCGTGCGGTACTACTATCATTGTGACTGCTTTCAAAAGCGTTGGACTTTTAACAAATAATTATTCTAAAATCAGCTCCAACGTTCCATCTAATTTAGTATGCAATATTTGAAGCTTTATTTTTTATTCGCGTCGGAGGTTTTTCGAAGTTTATTGAATGATATTGCATTAAGAGACCTTTTTCTTCAATACTGTGAGTAGTATACTTGGCTCCTTTGGTCCCTAACCAATCAGATCGCACTACATATTACTAGCATCTTATTAAAATGGCTTTCGTCCAATCAGAGAGCCAGATCTTATCCACGTGACTAAATCTGTGACGTAAGTGATTTTGAGAAGCCAAGAGCCAATCAGGAATCGAATTAGGAATTCAAGATGGCGGCGCCCATGAAAGTTAGCCACGTTGGAAAACAGCCCACCAGCCTCAACGGAGGACTGGGATCGGTCTCACAGATTTCCATGGCGACACAAATCACGCAGGGTCTCTCAAAAATGTCACGCAACTTTAAAATCCACGTGACTAACTTTGACAAATAGGTATTGTATGAGGACCGAAGAGCTAATCAGCAGTCGAATTAAGAATTATAGTAATAATAATAATAATAATAATAATAATAATAATAATAATAATAATAATAATAATAATAATAATAATAATAATAATTCAAGATGGATACCCTTAGTGAAACCTGGAAACTAGGCTCCAGGTTCCCATAGGAGTTTGTTTTGGGTGAAAAATTACAAACCGGAAGTGAAGGCATGAGACGGATCGTCTAGAAGTTTCTCACAAAACATACAAGGTCTGAAACTGTCATTTATCACTCCTGATCTCATATGTATACGGTCTTTAACATGTTGGTGAATAACGATAGTTTAAAAATAGTCTTGTAGTTCAAGGGGTAACAGATGCCAGGAACTTACTTGCTTTCCCATGATCTCTTCTATTACGAAAACAGATGTTAGCGCTCAATACACATCCAAGTATGTAGAGTGAAGTAACGGGTCTCGTATGACACTTATATATCTTTCTATTCGTTCCAAAGCATCCTGGGACGATGACCTCATCGGGAAGCAATCCTAGACTTGCCCCACTCTTTTCTCGGTCAAAGGGTAAAAGTAGGGGCTGGGGGTACTCCCCGTTCCAAAGCATCCTGGGACGATGACCTCATCGGGAACCAATCCTAGACTTGCCCCACTCTTTTCTTGGTCAAAGGGAAAAAGTAGGGGTTGGGGGTACTCCCCGTTCCAAAGCATCCTGGGACGATGACCTCATCGGGAACCAATCCTAGACTTGCCCACTCTTTTCTCGGTCAAAGGGTAAAAATAGCTCTTTTCCTATTAACGGCGCAACAGAAAGAATTGCTTAACCTTTAAGTACACAATCTAAACTTTCTAAGGAACTTTGAATGTCAGAAAACCGTCCAATATTGCCCGAGATAAAATATTTTCTGTTGTATGCACTCGCTTACATCTCCTCGAGGGAATTTAAGTACGTAAACAATTGGAGTTTCGCAAAAATTTATTGCTCTTTTCCTATCATTGGCGCAACAGAAAAAGATGCTTAACCTTAAAGTACACAATCTAAGCTTTCTAAGGAACTTTGATTTTCAGAAATCCGTCCAGTAGTGTACATGCCCGCGAGGGAATTTAATTATGCAGACAATTGGGATTCGCCAGCATCATGGGGCGATGACATCATCGGTATCCAATCAGAATGAATTAAGAACAGTAGCCTTCCCCAGTTCCCGCCCTTTAAATAAGTGAAACGTTCACAAAACAAAATGTCTCGGTAGAGATGAAAAGGGGAGGGTTACCCCGTAAAATTATTTTGCTCAAGTCTGAACGACTTGTATATAGAAACGTACATCCAATGAGAAGAAGGGGAATAAGAGTATGCGACATCACATGGTTAAGAACCAATGTGAAAATGGACTCATTAAATTGTAATAAACAAAGCGAAGAGTCTGATGCACAATTTATGACGTTTATTGAATAATAACAGCATGAAAACCAAAGGGAGAAATAATTACAACTTTAAGTCTTGACCGTCGGTGTACCACCAAGTGTAACGCTGGGAACTAGACTCGTTTCCAGTTTCTCAGACTCTTGGCCGCAGGCCCCAAAACGCACGATATTCTGACCTATTTGTCTTTGTTTCTGGTCACGAAGTCTTTGCCTGATCTGTTCCTTATTCTTGGCATAATAACATCTCCAATATTCGTTGATCCGTTCCCTGTTGTTTTTACAGTATTGTCTTCGGTAATGTCTGATGTGCTCCTTGTTGTGTTGACATATAGACTCTCTGGCTCCTGGCGAGACTTTCCCTGTTGTTTTCATACCAGCTTTTACGACGTGATTTGAGAATCTCAGCGTTCTCGGTACGATATCGTTTCTGCTGGGCCAGGATTTGCTCTCTGTTCTTTGCATAATATCTTTTATGGTAGGCTTCCTACAAACAACCATCTTGTCATTCCCCGGCCGTTGCAATTGATTGGAGCAATCAATCTTGTGTGGCGTCTTACAAATAATGATTAAAACTCTAGAATCACAAACTCTTATAAGAGTCACATGGCAAATTCAGTGTATCATATTAAGGTTTAAACCTTCCCTTCCACTACTTCTTCTTCTTCATCATCGGGGAGTAACTTCTTTCTCATTAGTCTGTTTAACAGGAATTTCCGTTTTGCCACTGCCGATTCGGCCGCCTCATCAAAATCCATGTCATCTTCCTCAATAAAACGTGAAGAGTCTTCATGACTTTACGGTGTAATGCGTCGTGTTTGATATGGTGAGTCCATTTTAGACGCTCTAAATAAGTTCTTCGTAGCCTTCTTCTACTTACAGGTAAAAGGACATTGAAGGCGGCATTTTCAGCGTAGTGTTGGGATTTTCCCCTATCCAGGAACTCTTGGACTTCTTTCAGGTAGGTTTCTTTGAGATCTTCCCCGACCTTTTGACGTAGCGGACTCCACGGATCTGTTTCATCGTCGTCGTCCGCTTCTCCTTCCTCTTCGGAGCTGCTAGTATCATCCTCTTTCTCTTCTTCCTCTTCAGGCTCTTCTTTCTCCTCCTCCTCGACTTCCTCTTCTATGTTTTCATCATTGTTTTCTTCCACGGGACCAAAAATATCTGTTGAAGGAGTACGCATGGTTCTCGTCGTCCTTCACCCAAGACAACGTGCTTCAAATGAGCCGAAACGATTAAAGTGATATTTAAAATATCATTTTTTTTTTTTGCTCGGTGATCAAACATCCTCTTTCTTAATTCTTCGATGCCAGCGCGGGTATCCTTCGTGAGTCAAGAGGTGGCTAAACACGCGTTTCCTGTTATCACTGGCGGAGTGTAAATCCAGGACCGTGTACCCGAATGGTCCGTTCGGTCACTTTTTGATACACATCATCATGTCTTGCCAACAAGTGGGAAAAGCTTGGAAAAGTAAATTCCTCATCCCTAATTGATCTCGTGGATTTTTAAAGGCTATGACATAGTGGGCGTTCCTGGAATACTCTTTTGCGTATTCCCTGGTGGAAACATGTCCTGGCACAAGTACAAACACGGTGATATTTGATAATGTGAATGTTTGGTGAATAAGTCCAGCAACTCTTTATCTTCACCTCCTCGACCATCAGATCATTCAACACAAGTAAACCACCTTTAGGAAACCATTTTTGCAAATGGAAGGTGGTAGGAACCCCTTCGTGAAATGGACACCAGCGTCTTTCATGTCCCGGAATCCATCTTGCCATGCCCCATAGCAATAATGAATCGTAGTGGGAGGGTTTTACAAAAAATTCTTCGTAACGGAAAAGCTCAAGATATCATCAAAACAAGTGACTATTCCTTTAATATCAGGCGGCTGGGATAATATCTTGTAGATTTTGATCTTAGACTGGACCATGGAAATGCTAGGGCTCAATGACTTTTCATCGCGGGAACAACATTGCGCTTACTTGCTCCGACTACGTGGGAATAAAGGCAAAACAAGACTGTGGTGAGTTGTAAAAGTAGTAAAAAGTAGTTTTTGTTAAGTTCTACATCTAAATCGGTATTAATCAAAAAGTAGTTTGACAAAATAATGAATAAAGATAATAACCTTAGTCTGGTTGTGAAATGCGGCTGCTATTGTACCTACACAAATGAAAATTCTAATAAAGGCAATCAAAAAAGCAACTTCAGAATAAGGTGTTCTTTCAAACAAAATCACTTACAAACATTTTATTGGTATAAATCTACCGTAGTCTATTGTGAATCCGTGAATTTGATTGGCTATAATTACCGTTGACTATCTGCTGATAGTCAACAGTTACGCATCAGTGCACATCACGCATCACGTTTGAACCTGATGTAACATAATACAAACAGTTCTTTTCAACGCGTTACTTGACATTTTTTTTTTCTTTTATGCAATGAGACTCGTTTTTCTTACTAGCGATAGTCAACTCGGCTCCGCCTCGTTGACTATCTGCTCGTAGAAAACTCGGGCGAGTAGTCTAATTGTTAATTATGCAATATAATTCTAGCTTCACATCGGCCATAGGCCTGTTGAGCTGATTTACAAATATAATAAGCAAATGTTCAAATTACAATGACTTCTGCACTAACGAGGGACGAGGGAATACGCAGAAGGAACTTTGGCAAGTAAAGCAAGTTTAGACGTGAGCGTTTTATTCGGTTTTCGGTTGTGGACGAAATTTATTGCGGTTTTGCGGTTTCTAATAGGCCCCTACGCCGCTTTCCATCAGTGATAGATAAATCGTTGGAAAACAATGCAGTCAGAGAAAATTTCGAATGCCCGAAAACCTACGAAAACGTTTAAGGTTATTGCAATGGCTCAGGGCAGAGATGTTCTGAAAAACGTCGACAAAGTTGCCATCTGTACCAAGAAAATGTGGCAGCGTCTTTCGAGATCTTTTCATGCATATTTTTATTATTTGAAGCGATTGTGGTGATGTTATGGAGACTGTGTCAACGAAGTCGTAAGCATAACTGTTTCACTTTCTGTTCTGATCGTTAAAGACCGTCATATGGAAAGGAAATAGTGGTCATTTGTGAAATATACATCAAATGTAAAAAGGATTGTGATTGGCTTATTTTAGCGTTCTTTATATCAGAACAGATGCACGCTGAAGCCCATATTACTCGCTCAGAAAATAAAGTTTGGTTCGAAAATCCAGTCGAATGCGTGGGGAAATTAATAGATTCTTTATCATAAAAGAGGTAAAGAAGTCTCGACTGTGCTCTGTTTTGTCACTTAGGAACCGGAAGGCTACTAAGAAGTAGGGAGACACAC
This sequence comes from Platygyra sinensis, assembly GCA_019787425.1. Lineage (NCBI taxonomy): Eukaryota > Metazoa > Cnidaria > Anthozoa > Scleractinia > Merulinidae > Platygyra > Platygyra sinensis. The sequence goes on along the minus strand of JAHPZR010041010.1, from coordinate 5,538 downwards.
TCTACTTCGTCTCGTGTTTGGCCCTATACTCCTTTCGTGTTCTACCGCTTCCTGCGTTCTTTACAACTGAACAGAGCACATTACAGTGGAGAATTCTTTATTTTTTTTAATACCGGGCGAGTGCAATCAAGGGAAGGGAAAATAGTACTTCTAGTTCTAGTTGTTGTTCGTGTTTTGAGTTAGAGGGATTTTGCTGCACGTTGAATCGTGACATATATCTATTCCCGCATATACGACAGTAATTAGTTTTGTTGGTATGTTTGCGATGAAATTGATCCTAATAAAGGTTAACTGTTCGTACTGTGGTGCATGGGACGATAGATCTATCCCCCAAAAAATATTGTGAGAAAACACTGTTGTTCTCTGCGTTGTTATGCCGGCACAGGAAAAAAATCCAAACGTTGATGGTCATGCTACTTGATTCAGTAGGAACATCGAAGACAAAGAGCATACGCAAACAGGTTTTCCTCGAGTTTCTTCTTAGCACCGTTGAAAGTGTGAAAGTAGCTGAGAGACTGAAACTATGAAATATATATAT